>JAIQCU010000994.1:0-28592 GCA_022114935.1 Leptestheria dahalacensis | reverse complement strand
CATCAGCTGATAGTTGAGACAGCGTCTGATTGGCCAGTGGGAGGGGCTTATGTGGGTCTGCACTGGGACCGGTTGGGGAGTTATAATATGCACCTGGGATACGTTATTTCGCCCTTTGGAGTGTCCATGGATAATAAGAAGGTCGAGAAGATTCTAGACTGGCCTACCCCTGATTCCGTATACGATATTAAAGTCTTCCTTGGTTTCGCCAATTTCTACCGATGCTTCATCCGGAATTATACGCCTTGACCACCGCCGATCACCAGACTACTAAAAAAGGATGTCAAGTTTGTCTGGGACGACGAGTCTGAAAAAGCCTTCCAAACTCTAAAGCATGCATTCGCCTCTCCTCCGGTGATGGCTCATCCGGACACTTCTAAGCATTTCATAGTCGAAACGGATGCCTCGGACTTTGCCATCGCGGTGGTTTTGCCGCAGTACGACGAAGAAAAAGTGTTACATCCAGTGGCTTTTTTTTCTAGGCAAATGCATCCGGCTGAGCGGAATTACGAGATTTATGACAAGGAACTCCTAGCAATCTACGAGGCCTTCAGAGAATGGCGTCAATTTCTACTTGGAGCTTTCTCACCCTGTGACCGTCTTCTGCGACCATAAGAACCTGCAGCATTTTATGACCACTAAGCAGCTTACAAGACGGCAAGCTAGATGGTCCCTGTTCTTATAGGAGTTTGATTTCATTCTGACTCGTCTTCTGGGAAAAAGGAACACCAACGCTGCCCTGTTTTCAAGACGCCCTGATTACATCGGCCATGACAAAGGAAAGGATCCGTTTAACTTCAGGTGACTTATTGAACCAAGTCAAGTTCTTTCCGCTGGGCTTCAAGAGATGAGTAGCTATTTTCTTGACTCGCTACGTTCAGCGACTCTAGAAGATACACTCCTGGAAAACCTCGGGGAAGACCCTTCACTTACTTTACGAGATGGACTCCTGTGTAAGAACAGCCTAATCTACGCACGTACCGACGAACTCTGGTTGCAAGTCCTGAAAGACGTACACGATTCTCCCAAAGCTGGCCATTTTGGGATTGCTAAACCTGTGGCACTAGTCAGTCGAAATTATTGGTGTCCGAAGATGCACAAGCTCGTGAAGGATTATATCCTCACCTGTGACTGCGCAAAAGCCAAAACACCACGTCATAAACCACACGGACTTCTTCAGCCCCTGCGGTCCCGAAACAACCCTGGAGTGATCTGTCTAGCGATTTTATTACCGATCTTCCACCATCTAATGGATACAACGCGATCTCGGTATGGGTCTGCAGACTTACGAAGATAGCTCGTTTCGTTCCCTGTCGCACCACAACTACGGCGGACGATCTAGCTAAGATTTTCAAGGAACACATCTTCAGGCTTCATGGTCTACCTTTTAGTATAGTCTCCGATCGTGGACCCGTATTCGTCTTCAAGTTCTGGAAAACGTTCTGCGAAGATCTAGTATTAAAATTAATCTCTCTACTGCCTTCCATCCCGAGTCCGATGGGCAAACTGATCGTATCAATCAAGTTCTGGAGCAGTACCTGCGCTGGTACCTCTCGTATAACCAAAACAACTGAGTGTCGTCACTTCCGTTCGCCGAGTTCGCCTATAACAACAGTGCCCCATCCTCCACTAAAAAATATCCCTTCTTTACCAACTACGGTTTCCAGCCTCGGATATCCAGTCTTCCGCAAGCATCACTTAGTTCTGAAGCCTGACCTGACTTACCCCGCATCCACGACGATTTGAAGCAGGAACTTTCCCTAGCACAGGAACGCTATAAGCGCTATGCCGACAAGCACAGGAAGGACTTGGAACTCCCAGTCGGCACCCAAGTCTGGGTGATGGCAAAAATATAAAAACGAACCGGCCTAGCAAGAAACTGGACTACAAACGCCTAGGTCCCTTCAAAAGTATTGACAAATTTTGCACCTGTTCCTACAGGCTACAGCTTCCGCTCTCTTGGAGAATCCACAATGTATTCCACGTCTCTCTCCTCAAACCCGCCACCGATTCAAGGAGATGGTTTTCAACAATTTGAGGTAGAGGACATCCTGGATTTTCGGCTGCGTTACCGTCACGGTCAGTATTCTAGTGAAGTGGGCTGGATATCAAGTTTCTGAGGCCACCTGGGAACCGCATGAACACGTCCACCATCTTAAGGACCTCCTGCAATCTTTCCACGCCGAGCACCCTAAGAAGCCTGGCCCGTGGATCGAGCTACCCGGCGTCCGGAGTCCGCCATGAGCAAGGAGCCAACTGTCACGAAACTGAAATCCACTCGAAACGTCTAGAATTGCAAATTGCTGTGGAAAATGCTAGAACTGTAGAGTTCTGTAGAAGTTTCGAGAATTGTAGAGTTTTGTAGACCGTTCTACAAATTAAAGTTCTAGAACCTTCTTCACATGTATATATACCTAAGCACTCAGGCCTGTTTAGCCAGAGTGTTAATCACTGAGCACAAGTCACGTGTGTCTCTAGTGTAAACGCAATAAACGTTCTGTTCCCGGCAGCAGACTTGCCTTAGGTCTCTGTCTGGTCTTGTCTGGTCTCGTCTGGTTTTATTCTAGTTTCTGCGTTCCTGACACCAGGCATATAGTGCTGTAGTAAAACGTAGGGTAACGGCAATCATTTGCACATGGAGTACTTTCAACGGTCTAGGAGCCACGCTGCAAACGACTTGATCACGCTGAGAGTTACAGTAATAATACATATATATCTCGTAACAATATTGTCCGTACTGACAAGAGAAGTTGACCCGACCTATGTAGGCGGGCCTCTCTCATCTTAAACACTGAAAATATATGACATACTATGTAGCTGTGTTTAACTTCATAAGTCTAATTAATAGTAGCAGATTACAGATTGATGATATAACAATATGTAGGCTTGAAGTATATATGATTCCTGAAATCTCAATACCGAGAGCCGCGTTGTATATAACGGGTTTAGCCCTCGAAAGGCTACTGCATCACCTGTGGGGTCTTAAATCAACTACAAGGCGAGGAAGACCGATTGTTTTTGCAAAGATGCTACAAAGACCTTGCAAATAGCACAACTACAGTGTGAACTATTGCAGGCTCTCGTTTGTAATGTACATGTATATATATATATTATATATTACATTATTATATGTATATTATATATATATATAATAAAATGTTTTAAAAATATAATGCATATACGATACATGTATATATTTAAACATAAGACGTAGGTGTGTATATATTGGTGTGGCCAATCGCACAAACATAAATAAAAAATAAGGGTGAGGCGTTCTGACGTAAGGGATCTGTTTAAGTCACTGAACTCCAACTGATAAATAATCTTCGAGAGTAGAAAAGCCAGCCTTGTAAGCATCGCACTGATTAGTACAAATCCACAGGTCTTATGACAATAGAAACGTTTCAGTAAAGCCGTTTCAGATGAATTATACATATCCATTGAGGCGCCTCCAGAAGATAAGGGGGTTTTACTATGTTTGCTAATTTATCATCACCCAGGTAATCCATACAGTTCTGGCGACGTTAAATGATTACTATAAAGAAAGAGCCTTTCAGTGTTTCTGTACATGTCGCTTATCTGTTTCAGACGACAACTTGAAGAGTGTTGAAACAGCTGCTGTTAGCACTGGTTTTGGTCAACTTTCCCTAAGGTAAGTAGCTTCATTAACATAACCGGGACACTTACGAGTTTTGTTAATTTACCGTGCATTTTACTAGGGGAATGTCCTACTAGATTGGCTAAAATCTTGCCATGCTTTTCCGTCGCCACGATATGCTACTGCTTCTCCTAACAAAAGGGTATTTCTCTCTTCTTGAAAAAAAATTTCCGGACAAGAATCAATGTCCAGATACTTTTAAAGGTGGATTGGAGCATGGCTAACTCACTTTGCCGCAGTAACGCAGCACACCCCAGTTTTAGGCTAGTCAGCATCGTGAGCGTGTAGGAGCAATGTATCCCTGAGGCTTTCATCAGCGACATCTCTGGTAAGACTTATGAGCTACGTCAGTTAGACCTTTTCCAGACGAAAAGTATGACGAGACTATTGTAATGAGCAAGTAATAACCATGAATACTGGACAAATGTACCAGACTATATACTGACAATGGTACAAGGGGGCGCACACAACAGTCCAGATCTATGCTGGAAGTGTAAATTATTTATAGTCTTTCATATTATAATAGTTTGTAGTAGTCAACTAAAGTATAGCTAAGTTTAAACCTTGGTAAGAGCTGAAGCTGTTACAGATACAACACAATATTCGGATAATCAACAGGTTAATTCATCTATACAACAGACATCATTATATGTTAATTGTGTAAGGCGTCACAATAACCATTTGACCGTAACAGGTTTGGAGGTGTGCAACCAATTTGGTTTCTGGCCTCGGGAACCGACGCCTTTACAGAGGGAGCCTGGACTTGGTCATCCACGGGTGATAGACCTTCGTTAACTGGAATGGAACGCAACCGGACAATGCTAGCTGTAATGAGGATTGTTTGGTCTTATCTAGACCCGATAAATATAAATGGGACGACCAAGACTGCAACGAACTAAGAGCCTTCATTTGTGAAGGACCAGCTTAGAGTTCATGATTGCTAGAGCGTTTATCTCCGGACATTCTAACTTGCTGTGCTTGAATAAATTAAGTAGCGTCGAAATTAACCATTTCTTCTATACCAACCAAGTTAACTTAAAAGTTACACCCAAATGGGTGTATACAAACAGTGAATTAGGAATACAGAATAAGTAGCAAACCAAACTTAATACCCGTTATCCACGCAAGTTGATAACGTAATGTGCTATACTACCATATATACATACCCCAGTTGGATGGTAAATGTAAAAATGCGCAGGTTGCAGATATACTTGTAGTCTTTGATTACACAACACAAAAGATATGAAACGAGTAACAAGACTACTGTCGTAAATCACTTGGAATTAGCACTGATAAAGGATAAGGTGTACAAAGACAGCTCTAGGAGCATTATACCTAGTGGTGTGATTATGAAAATCCTATAGTGTACACTTTTGAGACAAGTGCTAAATCCTTATAATCCTAAACATGCTGACCTAAAGACCAAGGTAACGTGTTAACGTTATCGTGTTCATAGTTGTAGAACCCACAGCCGTGCTATAAGAGAGGAATAGTGTTTCCGTTTCAGTCGCTTTCCCGATTCAGACCAGACCTTGAGAAAATGCTGAAAGAACTGCTGTTCGCTGCGCTTTTAATCAACTTTGCCTACGGTACGTTCTTAATTTCAGTCATTAAAGCTTCGCTCTTTTTCAAGCAATCAATTTTGTTATTGTTATTAGGCGAATGTCCTTCCGTTCTGGTTAAAGACGTACCATGCTATTCGGTGGCTACGACATGCTACTGCTTTTCCTACACCCAGGTACCCTTTAGGCTCTTAACGATATTTGAGCAGCATTTGTTATGAAAAGAAACATTCTAGGAGAACTGGACTACGGCTGCCTCGACATGCCGCGGCAACGACGCCCACTCCAACTTCAGGCTTATCAGTATTGAGAGTTTTCAGGAGCAAGCTGTTATTGAAAGTTTCATTGCTTCTATTCCTGGTGAGCATTTTCACACATACATAGACCTATTCGGGGTAGTACCTAGTTGAAATCAGGGCATACATATATCAGAAGGTATAGGTATACCACAATCATCCCTTTCACTCAATAGTACGCTGAGTAGTACTAGAATTGCATCTACGTATTACTTGTAAGTGAACGTATAATCAGGGTATGCTGTAAGGTTTTAAGACGGAAATGAGTAAAGCAATTATAAATTTATTACCTGCGTACTCGTCAGAATCGCGTGTGTTCAACCGATGTTATTTGTAGGTATAGAACTGTATAACCCCTACGGTTTCTGGACGTCGGGAAATGACCGCGATATAGAAGGGGCATGGATATGGTCCTCCACTGCCGACGAACTCACTTACACCAATTGGAATGCAGGGCAGCCAGATAACTCTCAAAACTATCTGGATTGCCTGCTATTAAATAAGACTGCTGCTTACACATGGGACGACGACAACTGCAACTCTGCAAGAGCCTTTATTTGTGAGGGACCTGCTTCGGGCTTGTAATCTGCAAGGATGTTGAGTTGACTGTGTGACTCCTACATTTCAAATGACTGTTTACTGTTCAGTTTAATAAACAAACTTGCGTTTGGCCTCAACATTATTCATGCTTCAGTTGGAAGTAAACAGCTGGTGCTGTATAAGAACACTCGAAGCCAGAAAAATTATTTGATTTGTACTGACCATCGAAACAAATATTTGAGTGAACCAGAAACTAGTTCAGCGTCAGTTGATCTTGACATTAAATTTAATTGTCATATGAATATTACATTTCTTCACCAGTTATACAGTAATGTAGCATGACGTTGGGTAATGTCAATCATTCGCATTCAACAACCTAAGAACAACGCTGCTAGCGACTTAATGACAGTGAAGGTTCTAGTAATTTTTGTATTTACCCATTAACAATATTATTCATACTGACAAGAAAAGCTGACCCGAAAAGAACACCTTATCTTAAATAATGAAATATTTAACTTACTATGTCACTATGTGCGATTTTAAAAGTACAGTAGTAGTATTAGTAAATAGTAGACAGATAATAAACTAGATCATATAGCTATTATACAGGATTTTTTTTAACGGAAAAAGTGCAATTCTGCAAAAGAAGATGAACTTTTGCTTCAAACTGAATCGACTGGATGTTCTTAACTGTGACGGTTTTATATTTAACTGTACTTTGAAAACTACCGGATGCCAACTGAAAAGAACGACGCCCTCCTTAGATCTGACTTTGTCAGCAGTGTCCACCCTGAATAGCTAACCAAAAAACTCTTAACTATTTACTATAATCATGCACGAATACTTGTAGATTAGTTCCATAAAACGTAATAGTATAGATTTCGATTCTACACACTCAGAAAATCAAAAAAGAAAGAAAGAAGATAAATAACGGAAGAAGAAGCCCAAAAAAGGAAGAAAGGAAGAACTCTTAAAACACAAAAACTGCATCTGATACCCGGAATCCATGATTCACAAGGTCTGCGCGATGACCGTACGAGCGAAGAACACTCACTTATTACAATAGGCGTACAACTTTGCCTGATAGACTATTAATATTCCGTTTCTCCGGTCAGAGAGGGAGCATAACGGTACTTGTAATTTTTTACTTAAATTCGTAACCAGTTGATCCGGAGAGGTAGCAAAAGTTTTCTTAGTCCTACGTATATTGATATTATTCCCTAACCTATTATTACAGCCTTCATACATAATATTTCGTAATTCTGCATCCTTTACTATGTTAAGATCACCGGTAATAACATGACCACAAGATTTATCTATATAAAATAAGAATACTCGGGGTTATCTAAGCAGTCCCAACTTAAACTATCTAAGGTATATCCGAACTGTCTCCATTACTATTAACTGAAATGAAGTTTACCTAAGATTGTTACATATAAAACCATAAAACAAGGAGATATTAAATATATCGCAAAGGCGCTGCGCTTCACAGCAGGTCGTTAAAGCTAAAAATACTTTCCAAGAACGTTAAATTCACCTACGTTATGATTTACCTGTGATCGTTACGATATATTCAAATCGGCCGTGTGTGGCCATTGCGCAGTAGTAGTTTACATGGAGCATAATCTAAGAACTAAGGGTCACCGAATTCCTACTCACAAAACAAGGTAGAAAAGCCAGCTTTGTAAGCATTACACCAATTGGGTCAACTCCACAGGTCTCGTAACAGAAACAATGGAGTACATCCGTTTCAGATGACTACTTAATCCGTTTAGCCGCCTTCAACAGGTACTAAAGATAAGGCGGTTTTACTATGTTTGTTACTTGATTACCGCTAAGGTAATCCATATAGCTCTGGAGACGTTCGGCGACACTATAAAGGAAGAGCCTTTCTGCGTTCCTACACCAAACGCTTTTATATTTCAGACGAGAACTTGGAGAATGTTGAAACACCTGCTGTTAGCACTGGCTTTGGTCAGCTTTACCTACGGTAAGTTATCTAATCAACACACGAGGAAACTTAGCAGCTTTTTCAATGTGTCGTTGCGTAATTAGGGGAATGTCCTACTGGATTGGCTAAAAACTTGCCATGCTTTTCCGTCGCCACGACATGCTACTGCTTCTCCTACGAACAGGTAATTTTCCTCTTCTTAAGAAAATTTTTTTTAAAAATAATCAATGTTCGGATACTTTTAAAGGTGGATTGGAGCATGGCTAACTCACTTTGCCGCGGTAACGCAGCACACCCCAGTTTTAAGCTAGTCAGCATCGAGAGCGCGCAGGAGCAATCTATCCTTGAGGCTTTCATCAGTGACATCTCTGGTAAGACTTATGAGCTACTTCAGTTAGACCTTTCAATAAGAAAAGTATGACGAGACTGTTGTCATGAGCTAGTAATAACCATGAATACTGAACAAATTTACCAGACTATATACTGACAATGGTACAAGGGGGCGGATACAACAGTCCAGCGGCATAAATCTATGCTGGAAGTTTAAAGTATTTATAGTCTTTCATATTATAATAGTTTGTAGTAGTCAACTAAAGTATAATTGAGTTTAAACGTTGCTTACAGCTCAAGTTAACTCTATAAGGCGCTACAATAACCATTTGGTTCTGGCAGGCTTAGAGGTGTGCAATCAATTTGGTTTCTGGACGTCGGGAACCGACGCCTTTACAGAGGGAGCTTGGACTTGGTCATCCACGGGTGACAGACTGACCTTCGTTAACTGGAATGGAACGCAACCGGACAATGCTAGCGGTAATGGGGATTGTTTGGTCTTGTCTAGACCCGATAAATATAAATGGGACGACCAAGACTGCAATGAACTAAGAGCCTTCATTTGTGAAGGACCAGCTTAGAGTTCATGATTGCTAGAGCGTTTATCTGTGCAAACCGGACATATTAACTTGCTGTGCTTGAATAAATTAAGTAGCATTTCTCCTATACCAACTAAGTTAACTTGCAAAAAGTTACACCCAAATGGGTGTATACAAACAGTGAATAGGAACACAGAATAAGTAGCAAACCAAATTTAATACCCGTTATCCACACAAGTTGATAACGTCATGTGCTATGCTATCATGTATGTATCGATTATGAAAGCTTCCGACCCTACAGGAGGATACGGCTATAAACGCACCATTGCTCGTTACTTAACGAAACGATAATAATCATTAAGAAAATCCCCTTTATTGGTTAAAATTCCATCTCCTGTACACTTGTATTCTGATATTTACCCCCTTCATATCCTCCTTCATCCCTTCTCATATTAAAAATGGTGATTTCCCATCGTTTCGTAACTCCGATCAAGGGGATTTACACTAATGTCTTTATTATAATTCCTTGAAACTCTCTGAATATTTAGAGAGTCGCTCTCGGTACTGAAAGCATCTTCTCGTAGAATATCGTGGCGCGACAAGGTTGCGGTACAAGGTTTTATAAGTGCGTACAAGTCGACCAGGGGTAGCAGGTAGCAGAATCGATAAAATACAGACAAGTACATGGTAAGTGGTAGGCAAATCTCATAGACTGCTTTTTTATGTTCCCAAGAGCGGTTTAGACCCTTTAAGAGTATGATCGATCTTTGAAGATCATTTTAGAAACCTAAGGCTGAAACAAGTATAAAACGACAGGAGAATACACTTCGTATCACTTAACGGTAGGCCTAAGAAAAAGCTCCTAATGACAAAAAAGGTACCTTTTTTCAGATCCTGTAGTTTCCCAGGCCTGCCTCTTCCTTGACCCTTGTAAGTTAGCCAGGCAAATTGTCATTAACACCAAAGTAGATAGTGTTTAATTTTTAAAAACGGTTTTGCATTTGAAGCGTAACTATACGCCTGCATTGAACAAGCATTTCAATGTCCAAATAAAAAGTCAGACACAACTTTTGAAAAAGTCTTTGTTGACACGAGCACAAATTTCCTGCTTTTGTCAACTGGGTAAGGTCAACACTACATCAGCTGTTTGCATGCTGTGAGAGACATCTAGCGGTAAGCAAAGGAGTCAGCAGTATTTATTCACCGTGATGCAGACTACTACGCTTCAGAGGAACAATAAAGCTTTACGAGTGTTCAGACGTAGAAGTTTGATTAAGACGAACCCTTTAAAAATTCAAGAAAACTATATCAACTTTAGGCAAAAACATGACTTTCTAGCCAATGAAAATAGGTGACTTGAAAATCGAATCATCCTCGTTACTTAATAGAAAAGCCAGAAACAAACATATTTTAAACGAAAGGTAAGCTAATTAGCGGGTTTTCACTATAGCAATAACCATTTACGTGCTGCGATTAACGTTCTTGACTTACGTGTCCTACCATAAAGTAAAGCAAGCTTCGTGCTACGTCCTCATTGTCGAGGTGCCAGGTTGGGCGCAGCTTATTTCTGTTCATAGTACGTGTATTATTAACCGACTATCTTTATATGTGGTGCGCAAAATGGAGGGGTTCATGGCCATTTAGTAAGTTTATCCTACAACCTAAATTCATAACCTTTATACTTAACCTTTTGAGTAAGACTTGTACCTTTGTGCCCAATGAAACCCCAAGAAGAAACTACAAACTGTGTGTACTGCATCAGATTATACAAACACCGGCAAATGAGGAAAACTACAAGAGAAAACCAGTAATAGCACAAGGGATTTGAAAAAAAAAACAAGTCGGAACAAAATTGTGGTTTTTCAATGAACTATAGAACCAAGAAATGAATCAATCTTTGATAATACTACAAGACACACGCAAAACCTGCCCAATGGTTATGATATTAAGATCCTGTCGTCATTCTTGTCTTATCTCTTCCATCATAAATTTCCTCTTTTAAAAAAGGAGAACCAAAAATGCCGTAGCCTTCGTTGCTTCCTTTTAGCTGGAACCGTTGACGGGAACATTTTCAGCGGACCCGTTGACAGTGGCACTGGTTTCTTCAGTCCGGTAACCATTGGGGTTCATGGTTTGCCAACGCCAGAAGTCCTCACCTAAAGTAAAAAAATCAAACTCAAATCATATAGAGCAGCGTTATAATATGAAAACAGGTCTGGGGGGGAAACGGGATATTAAGAGAGTATGCCCAAGTATGCAGCGCCACCTAATGGCAACTTCCGTAAGTTCATTGTGAGAACTTTGTAAAATGCCATCTAGCGGCGTAAAAAAATTAGGCATACGGTCTAGAAAAAGAAACAGAACGTGGCGCTGGTTTGAATCGAGTCGTTGCCGAGAAGAAACGGGAAGAGAGCATAAAAAACATGATGAAGTGTTGTAAAGCAACATATAATGTGCGCGGAACGCAAATCGTGGCGGTGGTCGGGTTGTCGTTGCTGATGCTGCTGATCTGTTTTAAGCTGCATTTAAGTGTGCCATAAAACTTACACATCTGCTGTAGAGTGTATTTCGTGGTCCATCCCAGTTCGGTGGTAGCGCGAGTACCGTTCGAGTACATGGCTACGATGTCTCCCTCGCGGCGAGGTTTCATCTCGTAGGCTACCGTCTTGCCGGTCACTTTCTCAAAGGCTCTCAGCAATTCGAGTACCGAGGCCCCGACGCCTGTGCCCAAGTTGTACGTCTGCAAACAACAGTATAAGAAAGGGTGCACAAGAGTGTTTTATAATCTACAGTTTTCTAAAGACCCAGCCACGTATACAAGAATCCCAACCACCGAATAACCATGGCAACTCGACAATACCTAGGGCTGTTCTGCTTCTTCATTTGTTTATTGGAGGGCGGGGTAAAAGGGGGGCGGGGGGTTATGAACTTACACATTCGGACTACGTCGTATTTGGGGTGCCAGTTGAGCTCTTTCTGGGCTTTATCAGCCTGGCACACTAGGGTATCGACGTCACCGACGCGGCGGGGGGCCCAAACGAAAGGAACTTTAGCGCCCGTCGTCTCTTCAAAGATTTTCATCAACTCGAGAACGGATAAACCTTTTCCCAAGCCCAGGTTGTAAATCTAACCGCACATAGAGACAAGAGAAGCTAAACACGTGAGAAAATTATAACCCAGTTTTCTAAACTACATCCCGAGTAACAGTGACCAAATGACGACATTTCACTTACCCTGTAATTGAGATGGTCTTTCTCAATTTTAGCTAAGGCTGCAACGTGGCCCGCTGCCAGGTCCATCACGTGGATGTAGTCGCGAACACCTACAATTGAGCAAATCGTACGACTTCTGCGAACAAGTTTAAGTGGTATTACCAGTTCCATCCGGAGTGTCATAGTCATCACCGAAGATGGTCAAATGAGGCTTTTTACCCAAAGCGACTTGGGCCATGTAAGGCATCAGGTTTGTGTACGCCTTGGTTGGGTCCTCCCCGATCCTTCCCGACGGGTGAGCTCCGACAGGGTTGAAGTAGCGAAGGGAGATGATGTTCCAGATCTGTAACGTGGCATGTGTCGCATGATATCAAATATGACTGCTAACAAGACGGAACTTACAGGCTCTGCTTTGCTCAGATCCATGAGCATTTCTTCAATGATGTACTTCGTCCGTCCGTAAACATTGGTGACTTTGCCGATCGCGTGATCCTCGGTGATGGGCAAGTGCTCGGGATTGCCGTACACGCAGCACGAGCTTGAGAATACTAGTTGGAAACATTTGTTCGCCTTCATAACCTGTTCAAAATAAAATAAGGTAGACTATCTCTCAAAAATATACGCTACGGGTTGAGGTTTACCTCGAGCAAGTTGATCGTTCCAACGATATTGTTCTTGTAGTAGAGCAACGGGATTTCCATGGACTCGCCAACGGCTTTCATTGCGGCAAAGTGGATAACACAGTCAATTTTGTGCTACAAACAATCAGCTTAATTTCCAGATTTCAAGTGTACTCAGGAATTTGCCCGTACCTGGGAGAAGATTTTACTAAGGCGATCGACGTCGAGCAAGTCGCACTGATAAAACGTGACTTTCTTGCCCGTAATCTCCTCGACTCTCTGGAGCGCGGGAGCCTGCCCGGCGGGGGAGTTGACCGAGTTGGTAAAGTTGTCGCAGGCGATGACTTCATAGCCGGCTTCGAGGAGCTCAACAACGCAGTGACTACCGATGTAACCGGCTCCGCCAGTAACGAAAACTGTCTGAAACTTGGTCATTTCTGGAAAAAATGGAAACACCCCTATTTAGCTTTCATTAATCGTCCTTCTACTTTTCACCCTATATTGATTTTAACACAATGCAAGTACAATTATTCTAAAACCTTACTTGATTTCGTGCAGATTCAATGGAGAATGTGGAGTTATAGATTATAAAGGTTTCTGCAACTTTTGTACAAATTTTCTAAATACAAGTTGCCTTTTCTTACGTGTGCTGACGTGTGCAGCTCCCGCGATAAAAAGGGCCGAGGTGGATATATGCGACGGCACCTAGGCAAGTGCCAAAGTGGCAGGCAGGCAGTTCCTGTAACGTCAAACAATTTCGTCAGCAAACCTGCGCGACTACAGCGCCATTATGAATCGAGCGGTGAAAACGTCAACTAAACAATATGTAATTTTCAGATATTCTTTATATAATACTGATCAACTCGTAACTTTTAAAAATTAAGAAATTGAATAAAGAAATATAATAAACATATCTAGTTTAAATTAAACTAATTGGTGTATTATATATATATACGAGTCGCGTAGATCGCTATACGCTATACCGTAAGACGACGACGCCACTAATAGGACGGCATACCGGTACGGAACTACTTAAATACGTTTCTTGTTACCTTCGACCACACCTAATGCCTTTATACGGTATATATACCAGTTTTATCTTTAAGAAAAAAAGACCTTGATATGTAAATATATGATCAAATACCCATACATTTTGACTAGATACAGTATAGACTTAAGACATGATTACTTATGGACGGAAAGTTCTTGTACGTATCTCGGGAACATAGATGTTCGTATTGTAATATATGTTAGCATGTATACCTTTTAATGTACTGTATGTATCTATATCCTGAGACAAGAATAACCGGAACTTGGGACGTAATGTTATCTTTAACCGAATGTTGGTAACTACGCAGTTTAGCCCATCTCTGTAAAAGCAATTAAGATCTGAATAAAAGCCACGTGATGGTTTACTTGAACAGGCTTTAACGCTGGTAAATGGGCTTCAGTACAAGTGATGAACGCAAACGCGTATAGATGCGTTAAAGGAATACAATAAGCAACGTAGATAGTATTAATTCTGGATGAAGTATTCTATCAAGTTCGTGCTGTGACTGCATTACGCAAAATTAGGCAACCTGATTCAAGGGCGTTCATTTGTGCTGATTCTGCGTTGTTCACCGTTGCGTTTGCTAACCAACCAATAGAGAAAATCAACTTATATTTTAATTATCATTGGTTTTGTTTTCAGGAAATTGACATGTTAACGTCAAGTTGTTTTTTTTCCGCGCTGTAGAGACATAGAGACGTCTGAGAAACAGTGCTGCCGTCATCACTGTTTAACCGGTTTGAAAACCGGACTTACAATCTTATATTTTTTACTAAACGGCGCTATGTCACCAACACGTACGCGACCAGGTTTCAAGGTTATATGTCCACGGCCCCTAATTATATTTACATATCGCACAAGTGTTTGAAAACTTCTTCGTCGCAAGTGTCCAGACCACATCAGCAACAGCTGCTTTTTCATAAATCTTTTATTCAGTATGACGTCGAAACCTGCGTCAGGAATTAACTTTACCTATATTAAGTTATAGGCTTTTTATAGCGAGAGGTAATACCTTAGATATATAACGCGTTCATTCATTAAGCTGTTCGCAACTCAGGAACCTGTTTTTAGGAATGAACTTTAAGGTTGATGCCCCAACTGTGAAGCAAGAGCGCGGACTTTGTGATACAAACAACACATTGCTAAACTCGCCGCGAGCTTTATCGCATGTTTTGATTAGGTAACGCAATAAATTATTGCGCAAATCCAGTCGAGATGAAATCGCTATCGCGATTGCTAAAACGATGAGGAACAATAAATAGGTGACGAGTCCTTTCATATTTAACTATATATTTCTATTTATCTATCTATCTATCTATATCTATCCATCTATCTATCTACCTGTCTATCTATCTATCTATCTATCTATCTATCTATCTATCTATCTATCTATCTATCTATCTATCTATCTATCTATCTATCTGTCTATCTATCTATCTATCTATCTATCTATCTATCTGTCTATCTATCTGTCTATCTATCTGTCTATCTATCTATCTATCTATCCATCCGTCCATCCATCCATTTATCGATCTATATATCTGTCTATCTATCTATCTACCTACCTTTCTATTTATCTTTCTGTATGTCTATTTATCCAAAGCGTACAGTCTACAGTAACAAAGGGTTCTTGATGGGGAAACGTTGATTGCTTATTGCCCCCACTTCCACAGACAAAAAACCCAGAAAAATGCTGAATGTTAGAACTCGTAACACTTAATGTACTGCTAGAGTCTAGTTAAAATTAAATGGAGTTCTAAACGTTAAGAATTACCATAATTACCATAATTACCCGCCATTCAGAACCCATTTCTTTGTCCTCTATAAACTGGTATAGCTCATCAGTAGATTCAGTATTCTTTTTACGCCTCATCCTCTTTGGCCAATAAGGTACAAAGAGAAGAGTTTAAGCACGAACATTATATAGGCTAGTCCGAAAAGGCGCGACCCGTGTATCCGGTTTCACGTACCAAGGACAATATATATGTTAATTTGCGTAGAATCCATGCGCTACAACCCCATATGGGTTTTGAAACTTCCATTAGTGGTACAAAAAAGATAGTGGTACTATTAAAATACCAAAATAGATTTTTACGACAAGGCACTATGCAAACCAGTTTTGTTTATTAAAAAAAACAGACACTGGGAAAAGCAATTCTTTTTACGAGCCTGCATAAAGTAGAAATGCACGGGGGTTGCAGTTGAAGAGGTCGGGTTACTAGGACAGCTTATCCGGAAGCATTGATGTATTTGATTTAACCGATTAGTCGATATCAGATCATCACCAAATATTTATACTATGCTAGACGAATGTATAAATCAAGGTGATCTAAAAACTAATTCAATCAACATAATGTTCGTTCTGTTTAAGGATGCAGTCATGGAACAACTAATGTATCAGTATCAGTGAAACTTTCCAAGTATACTATACAAAAGTACCGGCTAGATTAACTTAAGAGTTAATTAAATTAAGAGTTGTATGTAACGTAGCGTAAGTTGAGGGAGAATTAGCGAAAGCATGTCACCTCGAATATGACGTCTTCCAGCACCTTAGATCCTGTTGTATTTTGGCAACAACTTTGCTTCTGCACTCTTTCTCGTTGAAGTGAGCTATACATACGACATGACGCTGCTGATCAGGAGATTTTGGCGAAAAGAAAGCGAAAAGAGACCTTAGGTCAAATGTAGAGGTTAAAAACGTTGATATCAGAAACGAGGTCCTATTATAGCGTGAAAACGTCTTTTGGTACGAACGGTATTCTGACGATTCTACAAGTTAACACAAGCAGGCCAACTCGTATATGTGATCTTACATGGTTTATTTTCAATGTTTAACCTGCTTAGTCTAATGTATATTACGAAATGTTTAGCGCCAGCCGCCAGTAACTTGATACGGTTACAAGTAGCCGGTGTAAGGCCAGTCTCGTTAACAAAAAAGATTCTTTACACTTGCCAAACAAACAAGCTTTTAGACTTCACCATCACCGTAACTTGTATGTACACAGTTCAACGCTTGATTAGCTAGCTGATACTTCTAAACGATCTGATATTAAAGCTAGCTTACGAACACCCATCCAAACCATGTCCTGCTACTGCAAATAGCATAACTCGCACAGTGAGAAATATAATCTCTCGAGAGCTTGTTACATTCTTTCTCGCAGGTGGCCATGTCTCATACAGTCTTCGTACTGTGTAACGCTAACCAGCAAGGTAATGTACCGTCTAGAGTTATAAAACAGGTTCCTTGTTGGGGAAAATTTGATTGCTCATATCAACCAAATTTTCAAACACATAACAGCCCAAAAAAATATCGAGTGAAGAACTGGTAGTACTTTATGTACTAGTAAAGTTTCATTGAAATCGGGTTGTTAGTTTTGTCAAAATAAAAACTCTAAATTTACAAAGATCCATAATTCCCTACATTTCTTTGGCTCTAGACTGTACACGAATGTGTAAACGTTAGTATCAAAGTTAACTATGCGATCAAAGTCAAATATTTAACCACGCTTTATTCTTATGTGACAAAATCAACTTGAAGTAATAGTGCAAGGCCCAATTAAATTCCTGTATTGCCCTCTATACCTTGTACATCTGCACGTATTATTTAAAAAAATCCCATAATCCCATAAATTGAAGAAAATTTTCATTTCTGTCTTGTGGTTTTTGCTCATCTTTTCGTTGACGTTTCTTTCAGGCTGAGCGGCGACTTCTTACAGCTGACACGGTGGCCGAGAGGTTGCGGTAAGGAACCGAATCCTACGCTCCAGACCAACAATCACAGGAGAACTTGCTTCTATGTAACCTAAGACAGCATCGTAGTCCAGTACACCTGCGAAGAAGACACGATTGTACTTGGAGACAATATTACTATTGGTAATAAGAGTACCAGTTATCTGTCGTTCAATAATATTGTTCTTGATGATGCTGTAGCCATCTCCACCACCAGCCAAGTAAGAGGACATAGCCACTTCATAGACGCCATCGTCGACAACATCGGTGTAAGTGGGAACGCGGCAAGTAGCGCAGCGTGTTAACAACTCGACAACTCGCTGACCAGCAGGCTTGGTAAGGTCATAAGTTACTTGGATTCCAGATACTTGAAGGAAACCACCGAAACCTTCAAGGGCCTTTGGGTCGTAGGTAAGTACCGAGTACTCAAACACTTGTCTAAGAGTTCTTCCTGTGAATTCCAAATAACAATAGAAATAGCCTGTTTTAGGAACGAGCTAGCTTGTAGCAACCTGACAACTTGACGAGGTCCACTGTATTCGGGAAAGGTGCCACAGCCAGTACATCTCCATAAGTAATAGTCCCGTACTTGGCCAGCTCGTCGACAGAGGTGCGCACAGCACCACCGTTCAAGATGGCCATGGATACCTTGCTCCATTGTCCAGGGCCAGCGTATTTCCTGAACTATATAAGGAAGAACAATGAGAATAAAGTTTCACCCAATGACAGCAGTAAGTAATGAGTTTACCAGATGAACGTACGAGTCTGCAATCAAATTTCCAAGGTTACACTCGACCATCCTGCACGAAGTACGTCTTCCGTCCAAGAAGACTTTGGTTTTTCCAACTTCTCGAAAAGCGACGGCGTCGATCTCTCTCTGCCAAGGAACGAGTTCAGCCAAAACAGCAGGATCTTCAACAGATTTAGAATTAATACGGATAATGTGTATTGTGTATTGGTAGCGTAGCCAGTAGCGAATCACACAATTATATATATCTAGGTAACTATGATTCTTCTTCCATATGTATATATTAGACATACCGAACTAGTCTATACATATACATAACTACTCACTTCCACTACCATTACTGCCAGTGCTACAACAACTGCTACTTGCTTTATTAATGCCACTCCTAGCATTACTAGTATTGCTGCCGGCGACTAGTTTTAGTACCCTGTATTACTGGCCTATGCAAATGTGCGTTGATAAAACAAAGACAACTGGAGGAAGGAAGGAAGGCTTACCTTGCTGTACACTACTACCAAGCATGATCGGCTGTCCAGCGGCAGCAATCAGCCCGTTGGTATCGTTGAAGACCAAGTCAAGTCGCCCCATGTACTTGCCAAAACCGTAGGCCTGAACCACGGGAACCATTTTACCAGAGGGCTGCTGGACCCAAATAGGGTAGGGTCCCTGAACCTCTTCAGAAGAAGGAGCAGGTCCTATTCATACAAACCGCAATGAATCTAGCAATTCATATTACAGCTTTAGCTCGATTTACCATTCCATAAGAAAGTGTTAGTGTGGCCTCCAACGACGACATCAATTTCAGGAATTACTTGAGCAATTTCCATGTCCTTGGTTATGCCAGCATGCCCAAGGGCTATAAGGATATCTACTCCTTGCTCTTTCAATCTTTGTGCCTCTGCTCTGACTCCTGCAATTTCATCACCAACCACAACGTTGCCGACCGACGATATGGTCTACAATTTAAAGCTTTAGTCTCGTCTAGGGCTAGGAGTTCGGTTTCAACTTACGTTAGTTTCAAGCGTCAAATATCCAATAATCCCAATCGTCTTCCCGTCAACATTTACAACAGTAGATTTGGAAATAAGTCCGTTCAAGCTGGGCTCTCTAGAGGTATCGACGTTGGCCCCAACTATAGGAAAGTTGGCATTCTGAATGAACGGTACCAAACCCCGGACTCCGTCGTCGAATTCGTGGTTGCCAAGACTCTGGAACAAATTTTAATCCGATACATGTTTCTCTCATAAAAAGATAACTAAAGTCACAATAAGAACCCGGTTTCTTGTTGCGTCGAGTATTAGCAAATCGAACCTAACAGGTTGGAACCTTAGCTAGGGTCGTAACTATATTCAGGAAAACTGGATACGTACCATAGCGGTCAAGTTGAGCATCTTCGTAAAGTGCGAGACGACCCTCCATTTGTGAATAGTATACCAATTGGTTCCCTGATAGAAGTCGCCAGCATTAAGTAAGACGGTGTTGGGGTTCTGTGCACGGATTTGCCTGGCGATGGTGACTAGCCTGGGGAATCCACCAAAGCACTTGCCGCTAGCGGCATCTGTGGCAGAGCAAGCTGCTCCTAATTTGTTAGCTTGTTCGAAACGGCAGTGAACGTCATTGGTATGCAGGATGGTCAAGTTAAAATCGGCTAGACTGCGATTTATTAACGCGAAGGCCAGAACGACCAAGAAGAAACCGGTAGAACGTATCATTCCTAAAATGGCAAGGTTCCTCACTAAGCTAACGTCTCACTGCATTAATTCTTGAGTAGGAGACCAGTAATATAAGTTTAATGCACATTTTCTATTCAAGTATATACTCAGTAGAATTGAAATATGATAGTACCAGGTCTATACCATGATTTTAAAATGCGAATAATCCGAGCTTGCTTGAGAGATAGTAAGATCGATAATGCTAAATTGGAATACCAGAGAATATGGATACTAAATAGTACTAAGAATATCCATTAGTGAATGCAAGGATGATCGATATAACAATGGATATATAAAGATGTCTGGCTGAAAATAAGATTGTACCTTGCTGACAGGTAGTTACGGCCTTGTATGGAGAAGACTTGAGACGAGACTGGGTCTTGGGCCACGTCCAGAAGACATGTGCTATGGGCGCTTCTCCAGCACGAGCTTTATAAAGGGGTACCACCGACGAATAGAGAGATACTTTTCCAATAAGACTTTTCGAAACAAAATTCACCTGATAACGAGCCGAATGCATTACAACTCCAAAGCGTCACGTAGCTTCAGCTAACTTTCATAGGAAATTATACTATCAGATTCTCAACTAGGTCATTGCAGACAGCATTTAGATAAGACTGTGTCAGCAAATTTAAGGTTAAGAGTCGCTTAACCTAAAACAAAGGTTAAGATAAAAAAAGGATATACTGCACTGAAACGAATTTTTCAGTAGTGTGAAGTATAAAGTTTTAACTGAAGAAAACTATGTAATGAAATGGCGGTACAGCGCAGCTGTGAAAAGACGGTTAAATATATTTAGAAATAGTAATAATTATCAAAGCTGAAATGAAGAATCATTAGATTGAGAAAGGACAAGTAAACTGCATTTCACAATCGACCAAAACACTATTGTATTATAATAAATCAACATTACAACAGTCTATTACAACGAGGTTAGAACTTTCTCGCGAAGTACAGGTATCATATCACGCTAGAGAAGAACTAAATCCATGTAAATAAAACATGCAGTCAAATTTAGAGGGCTATGGAGGAAGCCTGAATGTCCACTTTTGTGGGGAAAACATATAACGTATCAGTTTTATCTTATTATAGAGGTGTTCCGCTAGGAAATTATGTTATCATGCGATTCTTCTTCTTCTGCGATCAACTTGAATTCTCTCATGTGATTGTCAGTTTGCTCTTAAACTACCGATAATTTGCAGCGTTGTCCCATTTATGTCAACTGTACGTTGAATGTCTGTACATTACAAGTCTTTTTTTTACTCGTTATTGCTCCAAATCAAGAAAGTGGTTCACTTGAAACAAACTGACGTGAAATTTATTCGAAAGTAAGATGACATTTACAAAATTAAGCTGAACGTTTTGGTCGTTCACCCATTCCGAGGAATGTAGAACTCCTTGCGGTCCTCAGTATTCCCAGCCCTGTACTCCTACGAGACTCTTCAGGAAGCATCATACTTCGTAACCATCTAAACTAACGTTAACATGACGAGCCCCCCTTGGCAACAACCGAGTTGCTTTGAAATAATTATTCCAGGAACTTCTACTTTAGATGCAGATATATGTGGTCACGAAGAGCAAAAAGATCAGTAAGATTATCTGCATATGACTTTTACTTTCGGCATCCTGAACTGCTGAAGATGATTTCTAAGAATCCGCAAAGCGGTCTTATCGGACGTGTTCCAATTCTGATGACCGCAGACACACAAGTATATCTTATATGTTTGCTGCCTATGTAGCAGTAAAACGAAAAATATATAGAAATCTAGTTCAGAAGGCAATGCATAACGTTCTACCCAATCCATTCCGGGTTCGATACGGAACATTCAAGTTGTTCTATCAACGCAGCTGTTTTCACGTGAGTGACTAGTCGTGCCCTTTTTTCAAATAATTAAACTTAACTCTTTCTGACAATGCATCGCCAGATATGTAAATGGTTCGTCTATAGACTAGACTCGTAGGGCTCGATGGCGTATGATGCAACTTCATGTTCGGCAGGTAGTCGAGGCTACGCGATTACCTCTTCCCCCCGCGAAGCAAGCAAGGATGTGTTGCTTTCATGAGATGAAAAGTAGACGAGACGTCCTCACGCCACATAACTCGTAACAACTCGAAGATCAGTGGCTGTTTTGAGCTAATCAGATTATGAAAACTGTACACACCACGTAAATTATGAAACTGAAAATCGGTAACGCGGGCCTGGCTAATGAAATGTTGAGAAATGTTTCAATGAAAATTAGTAACACCCCTGAAACTCTAATAGCATTTTGAGAAATAGTGCACTGGAGTAGGCCAATGAGAAAATGCAGAACTTGTAAGCATTTGAGTTTGTAGTTATCTCTGATCTATATATAATTACTGTAGTGTAATCATCCTCGTTTCCATATATAATATGCAGAATTGCTGCGTTTCTCGTTAAAAAAAATCTATACCTAAATTATCTTGCTTGCTTCAAGCATGTCGTCTTAGCAGGTTAGATTAATAAGCTGCTTTTTTCTTAATCGTGAAGTATACTCATCCAACTGAAAACTGTTGCGATAAGCTAAGAGATAACGATAATTAGAATAAAATAACATCCAAGAGTTCGTAGGTTTTATTAAGTAGTAAGTAGTAGGGGGTGAGTAGTTGAATTGCTCCTGTGCAGTAAATTAACGGATCTCTAACTGCGCTGACCAAACAATGCGATTATATGTATGCCCCTTACATTGGCTTTTCGTACAGACGCTAGTGACGCAGTGTGGCTGAAACTGGAACTATGTTGGGGCAGCTGGAGACTGATGCTCAGCAGACATCTACAGGCGACGTTCAACACCAGTTGAACTAAAGTGTAACGCGCCATACATTGTTGCTCAATAAGCGAATCTAATTAACATTAATTCTAGACTATTCAGAATCCGAACATATGTTAAATTTGATTTCGCTAATAGATAAATAGATAGATAGATCGTATAGTCAGTACCTTAGCTAGCTGTCTTAAACTGTTGGTACTCTGATAGACGCCATGGAAAATTATTTCCTGCTGTCAAATTATGGCTTATGTTATAAAAGCTATCACTCCTCACAAACATAACAAGTGCAAATTAAACCATGTCGTAAATCGATAAAGTAACAAGATCTTACGAAGAATAACATTTGCAATATCACTAAGGTACAAAAATGGCCATTGCTAATATGATTCCAAATGGTTCACACTTGACGATTACCCGTTCAGAACACGCTTTTAGTGTAGAGAGTAATTACTTGCATGTGCAGACGCATACGCAAGTGGAACGATTATCTAGATCAGTGTAGTCCTTCAACGGTGTAAAAGTAACCGGTTGGATCTGTCTTGGGTTTTTAGGAAGTCAATAGACAAGGTTATGCTTCCCATACTTCCAAAGCAAGTATACCGATCACCTGAGTGTGGACAGCAATTTCTTAGAAGTCAGCTCGACATCCCTTGAAGTCTAAAAGCTGTGCTAACACAAGTGCATCTAGAAGATCGACAGTTCGCCTTGCTTGCTTTGAGCTTTGCATCGTTGAGGTGCAGGAAGTGCAGACGTAATTCAATTATAAAAAATTGAATATTTATTCATTTTATCCCCCAGTTTAAAAAATTGTAACTTGGTAAAGATCTACGCAATAATTTCATTTCTGGTTTCATAAATGCCTAATAAACCTAAACCTTTGCTGTCTTTCATCTTTTTTTCACAAAACAGTAGTTATGTCAAGATCAAGTTTTTCAAGTTCCACAACTTTCGGCAGTTGACATGAAGACCGGTGGGTTTCATTGAAGAATCGGATTCTGTGCTCCAGGCCAGCAGTCACAGGGGAAGTCGCTGCAATATACTCAATGACCGCATCATAGTCCAGTACGCCTACAAAGGTATTCCCGTTTACACTGAACGAAATAGGATTTTATATAGAATCAAAGTACCAGTCAATTGGTGTTCTATGATGTTATTCTTGATAACGTGGTAACCATCTCCACCGCCTGCCAGGAACGAGGACATAGCCACTTCGTAGATTTCATCGTCCTGCACATCAGTGTACGCAGGTACACGACAAGCACCACAACGTGCCGTCAGCTCCACCACCCTCTGACCCACTGGCTGGGTAAGATCATACGTGATATGAATACCGGCTACCTGAAGGAAACCACCGTAGGCTTCAATTGCAGCGGGGTCGTAGGCGTGCACGGAATGTTCGAAGATTTCTCTAAGAGCTTTTCCTATTAAAGGGAATAATAGGATTGCAACCTGTGTACTGAAAAAAAAACAATAGAAGTTCTCACTAACCTGATAGTTTCACGAGATCCACGGTATTGGGGAAAGGTGCCACCGCCCGGACGTCACCGTAAGTGATGGTTCCGTTGGTAGCAAGTTCATCAATCGAAGCCCGGACGGCTCCACCGTTCAGGATGGCGATGGATACTTTGCTCCACTGGCCTGGTCCAGCGAATCTCTTGAACTAATATTAGAAAATGTTACCGTGTGTTGCGAGCACCATGCGGAAATGTATTACCAGATGAACGAAAGAATCGGTAATCACGTTCCCAAGATTACATTCGACCATCCTGCACGCTGTGCGCCTTCCTTCCAAGAAAACTTTTGTCTTCCCAACTTCTTTGAAAGCGATGGCGTCAACTGCTTTACGCCAAGGGATCAACTCAGCCAACACTTCAGGATCTGAATCAGTAGAATTTTGTTTAACAAGGAGATACTCAAGACACAAAGGTGTTAAATTACCTTGAGGCACCTTGCTGTCGAGAAGAATAGGCTGACCAGTAGTGGAAACGACTTCGTTCTTTTCATTAAAAAGTATATTGACATGGCCCATATACTTGCCAAAAGCGTAAGCCTGGACCACTGGAACCATTTTACCAGACTCTTGCCGGACCCAAGTCGGGTAAGGTCCTTGGGGTTCTTCAATCGAGGGAGGAGGTCCTGTTCATATCAGAACGCTTAACTGATGCCGTCTCGCTGCAGAGTTACAGTTTAATTTTTACCGTTCCATAAAAAGGTGTTGGTATGACCTCCAACAACAACGTCGATTTCTGGCACTTTTTCGGCTATTTCCATATCTTTCCCATGACCCGCATGTCCCAGAGCTATAAGGATTTCTACTCCTTCTTGCTTGAGTCGTTGCGCTTCAGCTCTGACTCCTTCGATTTCGTCACGTACCACAACGTTCTCAACAAGCGAAATCG
Source organism: Leptestheria dahalacensis (assembly GCA_022114935.1). Lineage (NCBI taxonomy): Eukaryota > Metazoa > Arthropoda > Branchiopoda > Diplostraca > Leptestheriidae > Leptestheria > Leptestheria dahalacensis. Next base: position 3,456 of record JAIQCU010000994.1, on the reverse strand, counting down.
TCTGCAGATTAAGGAAGGGTTCGTTAGAAAAGAAGATTGCTACTGAAACGAAAGTTAACAACAGATTCGAGATTTACATTGGTTTCCTCGGTCACGTATCCGATGATTCCGATCAGTTTGCCCCCGACCTCAATAACACTGGATTTACGGACTAGGCCGTCCAAATCGGGCTCCTTGGAGGTATCAATATTAGCTGCCAGAATTGGGAAGTTGGCACTGGTAACAAAAGGCACCAAACCTGCAATTCCGTCATCAAATTCGTGGTTTCCAAGGCTCTACAGAAGTAATTACGGTAAGTCGCTTTTTAGATACAAAAGCAATGGACTCTCCTTGCAAGTCAAAATCACTTAGAGGAGATATGCTCTGTGCAAAATTTAGACCGAGAGTCCAAAAGGCTGTTATGTCTTATGAAGTTTATTTACCATAGCAGTTAAGTTGAGTAGATTAGCGAAATGGGAGACGACCTTCCATTTGTGAACAGTGTACCAAATGGTTCCTTGAAAGTAGTCGCCACCATGCAGGAAAATAGTATTAGGGTTCTCTTGTCGTAATTCCCTGGCGATGTGGACAAGTCTAGGGAAGCCGCCGAAGCATTTACCAGCCACGGCTTCGTTCTCGGTGCAAAATCCAGCCAATTTATTCGCTTGTTCAAAGCGGCAGTGAACGTCATTCGTATGCAGGATGGTCAAGTTGAATTCTGCGATGGTGCGATCCACTAGCGCGAAGGCAATCGCGATCAAGAGGATCTTGCTATAACGAAGCATTTCTGAAATTACAGTGTACAAATGTATTATCGGGTTCTAATTTAACTAATGGTTCATTACTTTAGGTAGTTGTACACGTGTAACAATAAATTGTGAGGTTCCATTCAAACTACACCGTACGGATTACCACAGCCAAAGAGTATGCATCACTATTCAAATATTTTGCAAAGTATATAACTAACTAGTTGATTGAAACTTACCGAACTATCATGGTTATAATTTTATTGGGTTAACATTGCAGGATGTTTGTCAAAAGCTAAGTAATCTGAATTCCCCTCTTAGAGGCGCCGGAAACTATCAATTATATTTATGACAGGCACAGTTTGAATGCTAATCACTTCAGTGCGTAGAGAAAGCACAGTGAATCAGCGAATTGCCCCTTTGTATGCCTACATGCACTGTAAATTTTATGATTTGAGTTGTTTTACAGATACTGCAGCTAGGACTGAAAAGCAAGAATCATGAGATTTACAGGGTCTGCACCGTATCCGAAATTTTAAGAGTCGAAGTTAAGTCAAAGATATGTAACGCTGCAAACTTGCTTTAGAAGGAAGTAAGTAAGATGTCTTGAATCGAAATTACCTTTAAAAACGCAGTAAATGCCTTGAAGATTCCGAAAAATGCAGAGAGAAATAAGTAGGAAAATGAACTCGATGTTTTCTGAAGAGTACGTGTGCTTCCTGACTGATGTCTAGGGGACATCTGGTAGGCAGATCGGTTAGTGGAGGTTGTTTAAGAGAGATAAAGGGAGCAAGGGCAAGTTGCTAGGGGAACTTGAACACAGAAAGAGACACTCCCACTTAAGATCGCACAGATTACCTAGAATTAATACTGAATAACAAAATTTTACACAGTTTCGATTCCAAGATGGTTGATTAGCATGTTACGAAACTTGCAGGCTGCGAATGTGTTTTAATTCGACAAGTGACTGGGGTATCATTGTCTGCAAAATTGCTACGAATACGTTTTGTGACTGAATTCTAAAGCTAAAATCGTTTTTTTCTTTATGTTGAGTTCAGAGAACTGAATGACGGTCGTTCTGGGTGAGTAAACAGCCGAATGAAATTTAATATCAGGCAGACTTGGATGTTTACTAACAGACGCGACTTATGGGAGGCATTCGACTCATGGGAGATTTGACTTTATCGAACTATTGCGGTCAGCGCGTCTACAAGTGAGATGCTACGAAAATAATTCTTATGTCACTCAAAATTATTCAGAGCTTAACTGAAGTTTATTAAGGAGGAACCGGTTAAGTAACCTGGCTGTTTAAAATACCAGTAATGGATCGACATTCAGTAATCATTTCGAAGGATAAGATTCGTTTCTTTGTAACTTTATACACACGCTATCAGCTGCTATGGCGCAAGTTCAGAAAGTCAAGAGCGACCTTTTCGAGACTCTGGCATTTATTTTCCTGTTTTTAATTCATCGTATATAACCGTTGGCGAAGGTTAAATATGAAGCTTGCATCGAAGAGCAACATAAAAAAGGGTTCATTGCTTGTTACTCCCACATTTTCGAAAATATAGTAGCCCAAAAAATACCGAATATAGAAATATGAGTGAAGAGCAAAATTTTTAAGTTTACAACCATTCCCTGCCATTCATATCCTTTTTTCTTTGCTCTAGACCGTAAACTTTCGGCATGTTACGGATTGGTCGGGTCGCGAACCCCGGCCAATTCGTGGAAGCTTGCTCCTGCGTTTGAATTTTAATTTGATTTGTTTTGATTTGTTCAGTCTAGGGGCATAAGGTGTAATTTGGCCTTATTGCCCTTTTCTAGACCAGTTCTCTGTCAGAGTCCTCGCGAAGCGGTTGCCAGCCGCAGATTTGTCGCTTTGGTGTTTTTGTAATTGAAGTGTTATTCCGGTTTCCGTGTGTATAGGTTGTCAGCCTCTCGCCGTCTATTGTTATTGTATTTTGAGGATTTTCTTTTCTGGTATAATTTAATACATATGTGATTGGCAAATCGTTGTTTGGCAAATTCCATGTCACTGTCCGTGACATTATGGTGCATCGACCGGGAAACCAGCCCGGATTGAATCTGGTCGAAAAGGGTGAGGTACTTTTCGTATGATGCAATTTAGCTACCGAAGGGGTTAGAGTTTAGGGCCTTTGAAAGGGAAACCAGCGAGCTATGGCTTAAACTGCTGGGGTTCAAGGCTATGAAAAACCATTGAAGCTATTTGCATTTGTTTGTCGTTTTTGTGTATTTGTTGTAGTTCGCAGTTGGCGGATTGCAGTTTGGTGAATCGAAAGAGAGGAGTCATTCAGGTCATCCTTCGATTCCATGCAAATAGTTCCTTGTCCGGAGGGGTTGGAGTTTAGGAGCCTTTGGAAAGAGACCCAGCGAGCAAATTCGGCTTTAAATTGCTGGGGCACAAGGCTACGAAAACCACCGGACACTATTTTGCATTTCGTTTGTCGCGGCATTTTGTGTGTGTTCGTCGGGATTGGTTAGTCAGTTCAGTTAGTCGCATCTCGGTGTTGAGTCGCGTGGTACAATGACGACTAATGAGCAGGATGATTTGGAGATTGCAGATTTGCCCCCCGCTGTGTTAATCGTATTGAGACGGGAGGCTGAGCGTCAATTGAATTGTACGATAGCGAAGATTGACAGGCTTGTTGAGGACCGTGGTAGTCGCACGACTCTAAGGATGCTAAGGGACGTATTGAGAGAACGTCGCGAG
>JAIQCU010000993.1:0-28739 GCA_022114935.1 Leptestheria dahalacensis | reverse complement strand
CCCCCCCTCCCCTCCTCCTCCCCCCCTCTCTGGTCGATGTTGGTGTTATTTTTCCTCCTTCCCCTTTTGTTTTCTTTTTAAACAGCAAGGTACGAGCTGGCGCCGTTCAATACGTTCGCATGCGACGCTTTAGTCTTTTACGATATTCAGTCGTCATGCAAAGGCAGAGGGTTTGTAACCCAAACTAGAGAGAGAATCAACTACGGCCATTCTGAAGCTAACTTTATGAACTGGTCAAAAGGAAAAAGTCAAATCGAAATTCAGTTTTACGATATTGCCATCAAGTACTGCCGCAGGAGAAGAATCGTGGGTATAAATGAAACTTGTGTAAACACACGGGAGTTGGCAACCCTACGAGGGAGATGTTATAAACAACGGCGGCTGGCCAGAAACACATCCCAAGCTTTCTGTGCATGGAAGACTGCGAGACTCACCTGCCTCGGTTCACACGCACATTACGGGGCGCGCCGACATTTTCTCAGCTAGCAGACCACAATTTTTTCTAATCGATTTATCCCTTCACCCCCGTCCTTTCCCCCCCGTGCCCATATAATAAAGCGATAACACGTACAAGTAATGAAAGGGAGGCTGTTGCAAGATGATGATTTATAGTCACCCACACCACTCAGTAATGTCAGTATATGGACGGCGTTGGACAGTGTTATAAAAGTATATATGATAACTTCTAAATACACGCTGATTGCTAATACGGAAGTACTATGTATATACAATATCCATACATACACACGTATACACGCTCCCGTCATATTATGTATCATGGGTACAACAACACATTCATGCAGTACTTCAACTAGCATGTTATGTATCAATCACATGATGTATAGCACATCACAGTCGCCAATGCAAGAACAAAGAAGCTTGAGTTCAGTTCACTCGACTAAGATGGTGTGTGAATGTGTGCATATCCTCGTTAAAGGTTCTCTTGGCTTCAAACGAAGCAGAACTGAAGCGGGGGCCTTGATATTAGGGCGAAAGCTTTTGATGCTCGGCACGTGACTCGCCAACACGCCTCCGGTAAGGGTAAACGACTTGGGCTTGAATTTTTTCCTTTTCCTCCTGAATTGTGGTCGTTTGTTATAGACAACTTGTTCGTTCCATGCGAAAACTTCTCCAAGCCAAGTCGATCGTTAGGGAAAATGGGCAACTACGTGACCTTACTGCTAACAAGTCAAACACCGCCCTGGGTGGGTAATTTCCCCCCCCCCCCATGCGCCCCTCTCTTTGCCCGAGTTAACTTACTGGGCGAGCCGAGCCAGCAACTCTCAGATTAGCTCAAATGCATCGACCAGAATAAATGTAAATAATCAATGTTACTGGCATGACGTGAATGGGGCAAATACACTAGTGACAACTGTGCATTTGGTTTAAGTATAGGGGGTCCTGATAAAGCCATTTCGCCCTGTTTATACCTTAATGTCACATGGTTTAATTAGACTGGATTGAGCACTGCGTGCTTAAGTAAGATGGCAATGGGGAAGGATAGCAAAGCAAGGAACAAGTTTCACCCCATTGCACGTCTTTTGCATACCAATGAAACCATGCGGGCCCCCATCGCACTATCAAATGAACCCATTAGTACCAGCTCTGTGCTGCGCCTTAACTTCACCCAGTTGCCCCTAGTGATGTCGGCGCATCAATTGACGCAAACCGAGCGGGTTCTCCGTGTTTCAGCAAAAAAAAAAAAAAAAAAAAAAAAAAAGATGTGGCTGCAAGTCTCCAGCTTTCCCTGATTCGGGAGAGGAGCAAGTCCCCCCCACCTCCTCTCCTCCTTACTACTGTGTATATAGAAGAGCATAGCTGGTAGAATTCCCATGGTGAAGAGCAAGTAATACATGGAAAAGGCAGACGAGCCGCCCTGGGGATACGCCCTAACTTTGTTACCTTGGTCTCCCCACGGAAAAGACGAAATGGAATCGTCAGCATAGCAATGAGTTCCACTTTGCATCCATAAAATTCTGGATTGCAAGCTCGGGCTGACTCTATAGTACGACTAGTACATAACGTGAAAATTAATTTTTCAATGAAAATTTTATAGATAGGTTGGATGTTGCATCATTGTGCCTGCTGTAAGTATGATTGCATTCAGACTGCAGAACGTTCAGTCGGATGATCATGACTATATACAGGACTCATGTTGGTATCACATGTGTGTTATCGTAATATGGTCAAGTATCCCATATATAACACCACGAGCACAATTCTGCTCGAGTATGATACAAATTCTCTTCTTTTTCTTATAAAGCCTAACTGTCAAAAGAACCTTTGTAGAAACGCATAGAGGAAGGGAAAGATTTCAAGGAAATTAGTTTTCCAGAAAGAAGTGGTGCAAAGAAGAAAATGAAATGCTGCTTACTTCCAGACTCATAGATCCGACTTGAAAGGGAGAGGAAGCCGTGGAAAATCTTTTGCACCGCTGCTGTGTCCCGGAGCCTGTGTACCATAAATGAGAAAGTAATTGAATTACCCATTCTTAGACCTACTTCCGCTCTATTTGGCTTGCTTTTCCTTCTCTGGCACAAGGCATCCTCAGGTGCGCTTGCAATACTACTATACGAATAATAATAACTAATACCTGTTGGGACTAAATTGTATATCTGAGTCGTTGTTTAGCTGATTAGGTACCGTTCCAGGTTTGGTTGAACAATTACTGCTATTAGGGTGACGAGTATCCTATTTCTACTCTCATTAAGTAGGGTAATTGCTTAGGTAGGTAGACATATCATATCGTTAGGGTGGGAACTGAATCCGCTGGAACCGATCAATAGCTTAACTTGTTATTCAGGCCTTGGATAATTCAACATTCAACTGAAAACTTAACACAGTGCGTTTACCATGATTTCTCAGGACATGAGATTAGCCAGTGTTTTTAAAATTGCTCCCTATAGAACTATTCAGTTTTGTATAAAATAATTCTGGTCTATTATTCAAGCCGAACAATGCTGTGTCGAGTGATTTTCGCACTCACGTGAACTGAATTCCCAATGATTTCAAAGCCAAATACTATTAAGCAGGCCCCCTTCCTCAACCCCCCAGTGTATTGCAACGTGGCAGTCACCTGAACGCCAGTGGTATTGTGTCGATCGATTCAAACACTTTCCCAACTATGGTACAAACTTCAGGGGGAAAAAAAGGAAATCAACAAGAAAAAGAAGTCGCACATAACGATCCATTGGGATGAGTACGCCCCCATGAATTGCAAGTACCAAGGCAGAGAAGCCATTTACCCAATTACTAGAGTTGTTTCCTTCTCATGTGTGTATGTGTGTGTGTGTGCGGAGGTTGCTAATGATGTGAACTCATTAAGTACAAAGTCGTCGATGAGGCAAAGGGCCACGTGCCATCAACTTGTTTTACTCTCGCTCCCCCAGCCAACCACCCCCATTCACCTTCAAAATCTATACTCGAGATCGTTGAAACGTGCAAAACTTGCTACTAATTAAAACTGTAGATTACCAAACCAACTTTCATACTCAGGAACTGTAGCTTGTATGAGAGAACCGCCTATGACTTCCATTATACGGAGATGTCGATCAGATATAGAGATCCTTGGCTTTGGTGTTTTACAAACTCTGCTGTTTAAACGATTTAGCATGTCTTTTTTACGGCACGCGGTTAGAACGGTGTGCCAAGCTTTTGCACTGATCTCTTGATCCCCGCAAGGATCGACCGGCGATTTGTCTGGGGATTTGTTGATGCCCACAAGCACCGACGTGTTAGACGTATATATTGGAGTCTTTCTGCTTGGCATAAAGCCCACATGTCGACTTCAGTAACGCTTAAAAGCTGACGTGAAAGCCATATACACATAACGACTTGTCTTCGACTTCTTGCCTGTTGTGATGTTGAAACTCTACTTGGGTACAACATATCGGCCACCTTGTCATTTCACATAAAACTCCTTTTCCTCGTTGCTCTGTACAGTTTCAAAGGTATAGCTACCCAAAAAAAACTGGATGTAAATCTAGTACCATCTAATTCACCCTTAAAGTTTCGTTAAAATTGGGTTGTTAGTTTGGCCGAAATAAAATCTTAAAAGTTAAAGATTACAATATTCTTCCGCTATTCAGGACCCCCTTTTTTGCTCTAGACTGTACCCCTGGCTCTCTCTCTTTCTTTCTCGCTCCCTTTGCTGATTGTTGCCCCACTAGGGAGACGAACGAAAATTGGACTGACCTTAAAGACCCAGAACAATCTTCCTTTTGTTTCCGAGCTAGCGTTTGGACTTGGTTCAATTTTTTTCCCTCCACTATCCTTCTCTCTCTCTCTCTCTCTCCTTTCTTTTCCTTTTTCCTCCTCTTTTTCTTTCTGTTCTTTCCTGTTTCAGTGTGAGAAAAGGCGAAACGTGTGCTAGGGGAGTATGATAAGGTTCTATAGACCGGGGGTATAGCAATATATATTCAACAGAAAGAACACGAATTTATCTTCTACACGTTATGCTTACAACAATATTTACACATGTTGAAAAACACCGCAGCTAAAGAGAGACAGAGCGAAATACACGCAAGTTACATATTCGAGCAGTAAGCTAAATAGAAAAGAAAGAAAAAAAAAACACAATAAAAACGACCATGAAGTAGTGTCACGGGAGAAGCTGGGTGGTAAGATTGGAATGAGAAAAATTCCGAGTACGCATTTGCCCGATGTTACAACATGCATATCGTGTTATTGCATGGTACACAACAACTTAGAGCCTTTTTTTTGGTTTCAAACTACTACATATTAAGGAATACACCATGAGAGTGAGACAACAGTACAGGAGAGGAATCGTTAAGAAACTAGAAAGGAAATTCTATAGGAAAGAGACAACGTGTTCAATCCCAGTTTGGTTTAAAAGGGTTCGAGTACTGAGAAGTTGGTTTTTCTTCATGAAAGTTGGTTTGCATTTGCTGCATTTGAATATTCTGAGGGAAGTCGGGCCTGGGTGGTTTGGGCTTGTTGACCGATTCACGCGCCTGCCACGAGTTGCTCGAATTCTGCTGGTTAAGTTGAGACAGACCGTTTCTGTTATGCACGCCATCAATGTTGGTGTCGGTCGCCGTGTTGCTGTCGAAGGTATTCAGCGGCTTGGCAAAGTTCTTCCCGTAATCGAGATGGTTCTTAGCGTCGGAAGAACCGACAGGTAAAGCCGAGTGATCTTGCAGGGCGTAAGTCTGGTAATGCTTATCTGGAGGGTCCGACATGAGAACGTTAACTTCGTCTTCAAGCGGCTTGTAATCGTAGATGTGACGCAGTGTAATGAGTATCGGGCAGTACAGCAGGTTCGAGACAGCAATACCGATATTGAGAGCTAGAAAACCTATGGATTCGACCACCCCTCCGGCAATGATGGGCCCGATAGCGTAGGCGAATGAGTAGGAGATATCAGCAATGGCGTAAATGCTACCATAAACGGAGACGTAACGCAAATCAACCACGTAACCCATAGCGGGAAGGAGGGCCGTGTCAATGAGGGCAATGCCAAAGCAAATACCGCAAATAGGTATCATTAAGACCCAATACGAAGTAGCGAATGGAATCATTAAGCAGCACAGACCCTCCATGGCCAGACCCACCACAGCCATAAGCCAGATATACTGGGGGTATTTGCGAGCCATCCGCACGGTAAACATGACACCGAGAACGTGTGGGAAGAAAGCCGGCAACCAAATCATACCCAGCTGCCATTGCTCCACCTTCATAGTGTCCATCATCCACACCGAGATGGTTGGTTCCAGGAAAGCTAGGGAGACATTGGCCATCATCAGGGCTCCCGAGCAAACGGCGATATACGGATCCATGAACAACTTCCATATGGGAGTACCGACGGGTTGCTGGAAACCGGGTTCCTTGATAGGTGTGACAGTTGCGCGGGGCCTGGAGACCAGTTTCAGCATGAGACCGTCCACTAGACAGACGAGCGAAAGCAGCAGAAAAGGAAGCTCTTTGCCTGCAAACTCGTAGAGTAAACCGCCGAAGGGAGGAGCAACCAGACAACCAAACGATATAAAAGCTAGAGCGATACCTAGAGCTTTGGTTCGTTCAGCTTCTTCGGTGAATCGATCGGCAATCATGGCCAGGCCCGAGGTGTCGGCGAAGGCGGAACCGACACCTTGTAATGACCTGGCAAAAAACATGACTCCGTAACTACTACCGCAGGCGAAGACGGCCGTAGAGAAGAACATGATAACCAAGCCAATCATCATGGGTAGTTCGTAGCCGACGCGGTCGATCAGCGAGCCCGAAAATGGATTAATCAAAAGCTGAACGATTGCCTTAGATGCAAAGAGAACTCCGATGGCTGCGTCTTCGCCCTCATAGACAATGACTCCGTTAACAAGATGGGTGGTTTTATTACTAGGTATGCTGAAATTGCCGGTCGAATTGACGTGCCACCCATTGGCCTCGGTGACAAATTCACCTCCCTCCACGTGCGTGTCCCAGGCTCCAATTTTGCGAAGATAATCGGGAATGATGGGTACGATGACCATGTAAAGCATATTATCGAGAAGGAGAGCGATCGAAACTATAACCAGGATGAGTCTGCGTTGATAATGAGGCTCTCGAATCTTTTCCATGAGGATGTCTCGGGCTAACGAGAGCTCCATGTTTAAAAAAGGAATAGTAGGCATTTTGCAGTTCAACGAGTAGGGACCCTCTCTATGGCGAATCTCTACCAGCCCTGTTTCCAGCCAGAAAGGTTCACAAGGCTGCCTCGGTGACTCACAGACTTGAAGGGGGGATCAAAAGAAAAGCACAGGCTCGAGCTATAGGAGGGGACGACGAACTATATAGTGTGACCCTACTTTTTGACAACTGTGAAGAGGGCTAAGGTTCGTTTGGGGAGAGAGTTCTTGATCTCTTATAGTTACAGAACACTAGTGGGGGGGCAATCGATTCTTGCCCTGGTTCAAAGATAATCAACGGGGTGCGATGCGGAATCTCTCTTTTTATGGTGACTGCCGCACCTCGCCTCTGTCTGTGTCACTCGATCCAATTAGATGGGCCAAGTATTCGACTCCCTGGCGGCTAGCCTCAGCGTTGGCGCTTGATCGCAGGGTCTCTCAGTCGGTAGCAAGGTCAGCATAGATTGCGGGTGTTACTTGGCATCACGGGCAAAAAGCGCTACCATGGCTGGAACGAGATCTCAATCCTATGGGGAGAGAAGAGAAGAAAAAAACCAGAGCTAATCAATGAAAAAGGTACTTGCGGTTAAACTTGTATATGAAACCCGTTGCGGGCAGTATGTCTTATAGAGTAATTGACTTAATCGAGATGCTCGTTCCTGTCATAATTGCGCCAACAAAGTTGTATTGTTATTCCAAGAGGGAAACATATTGGGATTGGGAAGTGAAATCTAGAGCGCAGTTTGTAAATGGGTTCTTTGCTGCGGGAAAAGTTGATCGCTTATAGCACCCAGGTTTTCACAGGTACAACAGCCAAAAAAATACTGAGTGTAGAATGGGTGGTACTTTACATACTGCTAAAGTTTCTTGGAGATCAGATCGTTACACTTTTGTCAATTAAAAGCTAAAAAGATCCGTAATTTCCTACCAGAACCCATTTTTTGGCTTTGGTCACCGAGCAGTGGGGTAGAATGATATACTTGAGCGAAAGAGAAAGAGATAGAGAGAGAAAGAGAAGAAAAACAGGTGAAACACCCTTGTGCTTTGCAACACCTCAAAAAGCACCATGGCAACATAACAAAGTCACGTTTACTCGTTTTTCTCCATTTCCCATCGAGCCGGCTTGATTCAATTGCCACATGTCGTACTCGGTCCTTTTCTGTCCCTTCCACTTGATTGTATTTCAAATACTCTTTGTGTCCCTTTTTTTCGACAAAAAGACATCTCCCCTCACCCCCACGTCAAACAATACTCTGATTCGTTGCACATTGCGTTACTGGTTTACCTTGAAAAACTGCGTCGTTTCACAAGATAAGTTCTGATGGTATTTGGTACTAATCGAGTCTCAAGTAAATCAGTTGAATTCTAACGTTCATGTTTAATACTGATATGTTAATCTCAGGTAAATCTAATGAACCTTCAACATTTTCTTAGGTGAAAATGTAGCCATTGGTAGATTGACTACAAGTTCAGCCTCGTGTTCAATAGTTCGCTGTTTACGAGGTTCTCGAGAGCACTCCAAGCAGCCCAAAGCAAGTTAATACTCCGCTATAACTCCCCAAAAAGACTCGAAGTCAAGAATGACTTGAAAATCCTACATTTGAATTTGTCGAAGGTGTAGCTATGGTTACAAAGCGTTGGTGAGGGGACATTAAACGAACCCCCGTTAAGCTAAAGGCGTCACTTTGAAAAGCCGCTGGTCCCAACCCCTGCCTTTGTTTTCTTTGAAGATGAAGGCCCCAATTGCTTAACAACTTTGGTAAGTAATCTGCGGTTAAGGAAAACAAGTCGATACTTGAGTATGTCAAGCCGAAAACTTGGCAAGAGCATACAACTTGAGAACTTTGGAGAGTTTAAGTAGCCCAACTCGTCAAGCGCGCAAGATTCAGTGAGAGCCGCGAGAAAGGCAATTTTTTCCTTTCCTCGCAGCCATCAAGCGAGTTGCAAATAGAAGTTACCATCTACAATACTTGGGCAGCTCTTGTTTCTCCTTCTCTCTAAGCCAACATCTCCGTGCCGTCCATTTGTTCAAAACCACGAGACGAGACAATCAAACAAGGGTATCCCGTGGGAAAAAAGCAACTGGGTACACATCTGCTATGCTCCGTACCCATAAAGCAGAAACCTCTCCGCCTTTCTATCACATCACGGGAACGACATCTTTCGCCCGGTTGCTCACTTTACCGATTCTTTAGTGATTTATTGCCCTTCCCGCGCGGTGCTAACAACTATATAACATCCAGGTCTATCAAGTCTGTTTAACTGGACGAGTTCATTAGTTGACTCGCAGAGATTTATGTGATCTTATAGGATTCTGCTGGCAGGCGTTTGCAATACAAGTTGTCAAAGTATGACGTGATATATGATACTATACCGTGCAGGTCGCGTTGCAGCGTTTCTTTTCCTCAGACCTTATGGGTTCTTCGGTGTGTGTCCGTTTCCATGACTACGCGCTTCAAGCAATAGCCAGCACCCTTAATGGCCGGTCAGAATACCTGCACTTATCTCGTGAATGAGAACATTATCCAACGTATATCTTTTCTCACGCCTTTTCTTCTCTCCTATATTGACTTTTCTCAGCCTCTCCGCGTACAATACGGTTACAAGTAAAGACCTCAATGTCTTTACAGGCTTCCCCCCCCCAACCACTTAAAGTGTTACTTCAAAGTAAATGATATTAACTTTTAAAGAAAAAGACATCACAGACAGCCTCGTTAAGAGTCCGTTCTGCCATTGTCTTTGATTCAGGTGAAAGGGAATCTAACAAGAGTTTGTGGTACCATAACGATCCAGGGCAGGAACCTCGACTGTGTATCGATTCGAGAGGTGAAGTGAGGTGCGGAAGCCGAGGTTCCACCCCGTTAAAGAAACACGTACCGTGTACGAGACCGAGGGACTTGAACAAAAAAGGGGTTCTTTCTGGGAAAAAGTTTATTGCTTATTACTCCCAAACTTTCACAGTTACAGCAGCTAGAAAAATACCCTAGATGAAACTAGTATCGGGCAGTACACCTTTGAAGTTTCATCGAAATCGGATAATTAGTTGATCCAGAATAAAATTCTAAAAGTTATACAAATTAAACTTAATTTCCCACCATTCCAAACCCTTTTTGTTCACTCATACTGCAACGAATAACTACTACTGATTTTATTGTATTGCAATTAAATCTGAAGAAAGGTAAACGCTAATCAATTATGCAAGGCGGGTAAGAGGGGGAGAGAGACGTTTCCATCATCTTGCGCAACGCAAATGCAATTATTGGCACAGCCGGGGGTTAAGAATGTTAAGTTCTCCTTCTAACTGTACATCACAACGTACATAAGTCTCCAAACTCGGGCTGTTTTTTTGTTGTTGAAATTATGTGAATTACGTAACATTTGTTAGTGTTACCAACCTCAATCCCATAGCTGTTGAAACATCGCAGTGTTTACCACTGATTAGCTAATTTATAAAGATGTAATTCATGTTTTTAAAATAACTATTTACTCAAAGTTCCTCTTGTGTGGACTGCGAGTCTTAGAAGGAACCTTGCAAGTGGTGCCATCTCGTGATGGAAATATCTTCACATTTTCGACAAACCCGTCTGTTCTGTATTTTGTAAAAAATTACACAACACAAGTGCGTGTACGTGAAAAGTACTGTCGTTTAATTGACTGATTTATCTGTTAATCTGTTCTGTTTATTGTTAGTTTACTGTTAAGTACTGTCTGCTCTTGTCTTACCTCCAGAAAGTCGAAGGAGTTCCTTGAGAAGGTAAGAGCACCTGGCCGTGTTGAAACTTCTCCAAAGGATCTGTTTATAGACAAACAAGTCTGAATCGGATGTTGAATTTTAGAATGCAACTCGATTATGTTAGATTACCATAGACTCGCTTCTAGCTGGACAGCCTTGGGTGATGTGCACCGCCTTCGTGGTCAGCTGGTAAAGAAAAGCTTGATGTTCCCGACCAGTTGTCCCGACTGGAACTGGCGACTTGCGAGGGCCTGCATAGACGCAGTTCCAGGTGAAGGCAAGGTTCTCTTTTCCCTCCCCGAACGACCCTCGTCAAACCTGGAAGAGCAGTGAGAAGCGCAGGCGCCCAGCCCATCTCCTTGACGGTTCCCAGTTGGATCTCCCGATGACCTGGGTCGCATCTAAACCGCAGCCGCAGCAGCTTGGCACGCTTCCTATTGGCCGCAGCCTTCAATGACGTCACCTGCTTGGGCTGTATTGATTCGCTGTTGAAAGTTGCATGAAACAGGACGATTTCAGGTAATGTCAAGGTGCATTCACGAACTTCACCGACCGAAAAAGAATAGCCCATCGATATCTACCCCGAACACGAACGGCCTCGTAAGATATACATCCTCCCCTGAATGGAACCAGAAGAAACCGATCCCCGCACTAAGCAATCGACCTTCAAGGTAGCTCTGAGTCAAGGATTCGCCAGATTCACTTTCAGCATAACGAAACAGGCAATTCAGATTGTATGAAAATTCTTCCTTTTTAGTACCTTATTCGTTAACAGCTGAAATCGAAGAGGTAGAGAGGGAATTGCACTGCAAATCTTTTGGTTTCGATCGATGGTTTTTCCTTGGCTTTTTGGCTCTTTTTTCCTTTGGAGCGAAGTTTCTGTGGGAGGATCGTTTTATTTGACCCCAGAGAATGCAACATACAATTGGATTCGCTCCATAAAGTAAAAGGCTGAAAATACTGGTAGCTTGCCTTGGAGGCTTGGCGATATCATCAGGGGAGCTCACAATGGGTTCTCCTCTTTCTCCGTCCCCATAGGTTTTCACAGTCTAATGGAAAATGCGTGTGCACAGGTTAAGAACTAAGAATATCCACTCGTTATAGATCAGCAGATTTCCAGAGGGCGTTTTTGAGGTTATTCGCCCCTGTGTCACTAACAAAAGGTCGTCCCGAGTTCTTTATATCGTCACGCGGATCGCACAGTCAAGGGGGACATCGATTCGAGCGCATTTCGTGACCTAACTTTGATTTACTTATGAAATAAGGGCTGCACGAAGCTTCAAAAGGAGAGAGACGACTGCAGATCGAAAAGGTGCCTATGAATTAATAAACAAAACGGCAGTATAAATTTGTAGTGAATTTAACATCACGTGCGTGCTTTTCTGTTTGCATATTTGATGGTATTGCACTGGAACAAACAAGGGAACCAGCAAATGATTAACAAGTGAATCAAGCTTACCAGAATAGATGTTAACAGTTTATAGTATTTGGTACGTACATGCGATAATATGTAATATTAAGATTTGACAGCAATGTACATATGTGTAATATGTACATATGTAGTAATAAGTACATACTAGTATAATAGTATGTATTACTACTATACATATAGTAGTAATAAGTACATATATGTGCATATGTGTAAGCAATGTACATATGTGTAATATACATATGTATCTTTCTATCTATCTATCTTTCTTCTAATCTTTTGCGCGAACTCGGGATCTTAGAGGCGACAACCGATGAAGCAAGCATTCCTTAAACATGTAAATTTGTTCTTTAATAAAATTATATGAAATGACTTTTCACACCGAGTCAGAATTGCAGAAACACCGAATGACTGAATGGCTATAGCGCGTGCACTGATTGAATTCAGTAGGTGTTTGATCAGCGGACTGTCATCTTGAGGAGGGGCGTGTTCGTATAACTCATTCGGGATGGTGACACAACTGTCATCCGCGTAAAACGTCAAAGCAATCATGTGTCGCGCGTGGCTGATTAGTAACGTGTTACTTAGCCAGTTCATTAGAGATTTTGGCTTAGCGCCTCGTTTTCATCTCAGACACCCAATATGACCCGGGCCTATTCTTCCCAATAGGGCCAGCCTTTAACGTGTATCATTACCCGTACCCTCCTGGACAAAGGCCAAATAACTTCATCTGCCTGATACTGTGCTTCTCGATTAGCTTGTACAGACCTAAAGTTCTTTACATAACACCCAACTCTATACAGTATACTCTAGTAAACAAAACCTATGTATAGATTACTGTCTATAAAACAGCGGTCCTCAAAATCTTATAACCATAAGTTTAGTGTGGAATGCTGCGATGGTATTAAAAAAAGGCAACTCTAGTCTAGAAACTGTAAGGAGTTTGAATCCGCCTTTTAGATAGTTAGGTATATAGATTAGATAGATTGATAGATAGATAGATAGACAGATAGATAGATAGATAGATAGATAGATAGATAGATAGATAGATAGATAGATAGATAGATAGATAGATAGATAGATAGATAGGTAGATAGGTAGATAGATAGGTAGATAGACAGATAGACAGATGGACAGATGGACAGATAGACAGATAGATAGATAGATAGATAGATAGATCGATAGATAGATAGATAGATAGTTAGATGGACAGATGGATAGGTAGACAGACAGATAGATAGATAGATAGATAGACAGACAGATAGATAAACAAGTAGATAGATAGACAGATAGATAGGCACACAGACAGATAGATAGAAAGATAGACAGATAGACAGACGGACATACAGACAGACAGATAGATAGACACTTAGACATATAAACTAGTTTGTTTGTTAGTCCTTGCTCGGAACGACTGGCACTGGGCGGCGTGTTTAGCTCAAGATTATAGTCATCGGTACAATATATGCACGCTGTATGTGTTTCAACTAGAAACATGTACACTATGGACAGAGACTCAGTAGAGCATAAACAAGAGCTTGATTGAGTTAGATGGACGTCGGTGTATGTGTATATCAAGCATATTACTTGTGCAAACATGGGGAACCGAGAAGATCCGAGCAGACCCAAGGGCCCTCACCATATTTTTGCTCCCCACCCCCCTTGTGGCTTTGCTAACAAAGAGTGATGATGACCAAGTTTTTCAATACCACAGACCAAGACGTTTTTCTTCTCGTCTTTGCCTACATCTTTTGCGGAAAGCAGTCATTCTTATGTCTGGAATCAAGACTTGCATATGTCGACTTTTCCAAACTTCCAGGTACTCAGGTCGACATTACATCCTTCTTTAAACAACGTGTACCATCAATTATCATTTGCCGTACTTACAGGTCGATTCAATCAATACCTTCTGATGCCACTTCTGTTTTTGATACAAGTAAACATGTATACTATCATTATGTATAAACCTAAAGCTACCTTAACGATACAGATTAATCATTACAATTCTCGTTAAACAAGGAGTATATTGGTTGGCTGGGGAACCGGTTTCCTGTGAATATAACTGATTTGTATTATACAATAGATTATAATGATAGACGACAACATAATTTCATTATATCGTGCCTGTCATATGAAGATTGTCGAGTCGATTTGGGACATTGTTGGTGGGTGTCTCTTCCACACACTTGACGCGTGTTTAGCAAAACTTGAAGAGAAAAACAAGTACCCGCGGAGAGAGCGCATATAGGTGTTTTTGTAGCTCTTTGGGATATTAGATATCGATCGTCTGACTTTGACAGGTTTTTAGAGAAAAACCCATAGCGGCCGGTCGCGTTGGGGTGAGCCAATGGGGGGGGACGAAAGGGCAGTAAATTGGATGCATGCAGTTGTCGTTTCCGCTTCATCGTAACAAAAATAACAAGGTGTTCACATGTACCCCCGTCATGGCCTTATTTTACCTTTATTGTTCATCAATGGCCAAACGGAAAGTTCCTACTCGCATCTCGCGGTAATTGCTCTCAAGAGCAACTTCGTGTCCTGTACTTTGAACAGAAGTTGACTGCGTTGTATCTCAGGTTTCATATACGATTATCTTGAACGGTATTGTTCCGCACTGGTTTGAGTAAGCTTACTTTAAAGCTTATTGACATGGAGTATAGTAATAATCTTGTAATTGACAAATTAGCGTCTTAAGTTTCATTCGATTATAATATATGAGTGGTAGATGCATAGATAGATAGGTGGTAGATAGATAGTAGATAGATACGTAGATAGATAAATTGGTAGATAGATAGGTAGATAAGCAGGTAGATAAATAGATAGATAGATAGATAGATAGATAGATAGATAGATAGATAGATAGATAGACAGATAGGTAAATAGATAGATGATGGGAAGATAGGTAGATAGGTAGGTGGGTAGATAGATAGATAGATAGATAGATAGATAGATAGACAGACAGACAGATAGGTAAATAGATAGATAGATAGACTGTTAGATTAGAAAGACAAATTTAGACCGAAGATAATATCTTGAAACGTTTTCCACGTTTGTTTCAGTAAAATTTACTTTTAAGCTTACGTGACATGCAGTATCTTGACATTATATTATTATCATTAAGTATATCATTATATATATTATTATATATTTGATATTGTTGTATATTAATATTACTAATATTAATAATACATATAACAAGTTGGGTAATAATCACAGTCATTGACTCCATTGGTTTCGTACATAATTTGTCGCATCAAATATTGAGCCGACGATGTGGGTTTTCTTGTCCTTAAGTACAATTTGGCGGAAAGGGAATAAACGAAATGCCGAGTTGGCTTCAGCATAGCAAAGAGGCTCTTACCAAGAAGTACGTTTGTTGAATTTTGCAAGGCCCTGCTGGCAAAGCGGTTGCATCCACCTACCTAGGAGGAACCAAATCGATGAAGCTTTCAGCCTTGTTTGCAACACTGGCGTGTGAATAATTCCATAGCATAGGAAATTTCTGAAATACCGTATAGTTATCGTTAGTATGAATATGTATATAATAGATATACTAATATTTTACATAGTAGTAAGTAGATATAGTAAAATAGTATAATAGTAGCATAGGTATATTATTTCAAGAGGTAGAAATATCCCGAGGGAAATACTTCTCTCGGTGCTGGTTTCAGTAAAGTTACTTCAGCTACTTCGCAGTACAGTTATTAATTAAATTCCACAAGTTAATTGGATTGTCAAAGGTATGTTTACTTGTACCTTTCATTCTGAAATGAGATGGTGATAGATCGAATTAATGAAATATAATAGCAGCCATCCATTAACTTATAAAGTGGTCTACAGCAAAAGCACTGAATTATAAGATTTTTCTTCTAACTTCAGAATTTTATTCTGGCAAAACTTACAACCCGATTTAAATGAAACTTTACTAGTGTATAAACTATTATCTGTTTTACATCGGGTATTTTTTTA
This sequence comes from Leptestheria dahalacensis, assembly GCA_022114935.1. Taxonomy (NCBI): domain Eukaryota; kingdom Metazoa; phylum Arthropoda; class Branchiopoda; order Diplostraca; family Leptestheriidae; genus Leptestheria; species Leptestheria dahalacensis. The sequence continues at coordinate 12,985 of JAIQCU010000993.1, read as the reverse complement.
GCCGTCATATCTTTGATAATGTCATATCAGCTAATTCTTGATAATAATAACGATTCAGAACAACTGCCATCTTCAACACGTATATTCAACCTATTACATATATAGTTTTTTTAGATAATTTTTTCACATATAGATTTTTTTCCCTTCAACACAAGTCAACAATAAGCGACATGGGTAAGGTGTGTTACACCACAGCTTGTTATACAATATTTGTTTTTTTCCTACATCTTACCTCTTGGTTTAACATTTATAGTTTGGGGGACGACAATCAAAGCAAATGAATATATATTATATATACTTGGCTGCCGACAAACAATCTACCTTGGACAGATATGAGAAGGGCTATTTACACGAGTGAAACTTGCAGGTTCTTCGCTTGGCCATTGACTATTAAGTCGCGGTTTTTACGACAAAATTCTCGCAAAAATCGACTCTGTTTTTCGAGCCTTGGGTATTGCTCTGTGTTTTCTAGGAAAAAGGGATGAATCTGACGTTACGACATCTCATCAAGAGAGAAGATATCAGGGAAATGAACCTGCAAACTGAAACAACAACCTGAGAAGAATACAACCAAAGAGTATGTAGACATACTTAAAACGCGTTTCATCATAAAGTTCAGAGCAAAGGAGGAAAATAAGAGTCTGAATGGCGGGGAATCGTATTAATTCGCAACATTTAAGATTTTATTTTGGCCAAACTAACAGACCGGTTTAAACGAAACTCAACACGTGCATCAAGTACAAATAGGTCTACACACACTATTTCTTGGGTTGCTCTATCTTTGAAACTGTAGCAGTAGTAAGCAATCAACTACTCCCCCGGCGAGAGCTCTTTTTATCGCCCTAGACTGTGCTAGAAACCCAACTATAGGATGACAGTTATATGATTACCGTTTCATCAGGTAACCAACAAAGGGGTGTCGTGACATTAAGCACATAATAACTTATCAGCCTACTGAAAAAAGGGATTCAGAACGCCTAGAGACTTGTTTGTTTTTCAGAAGTACTGCTTTTGGCCGGCAGGGGGGCACCGGCCGTTGTCAGGGAATTGTTGATACTTTGTTTGCGGTCGGTAGCCAAGAGTTTTGTGCTGGGTTCCTTCGACGTGCTGGTCCTGGTTTTGCCCGTGGTACCCTGAGCCTCGATATCGTCGTCCGTGTCGCTACCCAGATTGAGAGCAGGGTTAATCCGGCCATTCATCTCATCGGTCGATGAGTATTTGCGTACATCGAGTCCTGTCATGACGGCCAACTCACCCTCGTGGGGTTCTTCCACCCGGACCACATCTTCGGGGATGTTGACGACGCAGCGGAGAACGTCCCAGCTGGGTGGTAGTTTACCAGATTCGAAAAGGTAGCGTGACAGTAGGGAGAAGGCGACGACCGATATCAAAGAGAGCACCATGGCTAAGGTACGGAAGGGGAACAGTTGTTCTTTGCCATCCCACCAGGGGAAGTGGATGACGGGGGCCAGGTCAATCAGAGGTTCTCCTCCCGATACTCTCACGAGAAGACCGATGATGTAAGAGGCGACGCTGCCGTACGTGTTGCAGTATTGTTTAAAGTGAACCACCACAAGCAGTTGAGGGAACAAGATGACGTATACTAAGTCGGAGCACAGGTACCTAGGAACATCAACATTGTAACGCCATCACAACACCAATACGTTTTGATAGAAACTTGTGTATTTATCTTTAATATAACTATTATAGACCAGTAAATAATAGTAAATTATCGATATATATTTGCATTGTTGACAGTTAGGTGAGAGATCCAAGACAAGATGTGGTTAATCAACTCACCATAATCCATAGATCGTGGGCACGGTCAGCGCCATGGCCGTGGCGAGGGCTCCCGTGACAAAGATGGAGATCCTCATGACCCACAAGATCTCATGTTCGGATGCCTTAACGAGTCAAAACAAAGAGATATACAGATCTGAATTCACTGCCCTAATTGAAGGTATGCACGCAAGTGGACTTTATACCCTGGATCGAAAGATCAGCTTGTAGACGTTTCTGGCGAACATGGACGACGCTCCTAGGACGGAGGAATCAGCCGATGACATGGTAGCAGCTGAAACAGCACCCAAGCCGCAGAATGATATGTAACTTGGTGTCAAGTACTGAAGTACCATAGGTAGAACCATTCTAGCTTGCTCTGAATCGAGTGGAACTGGACCACGGAACTCGGTTTCATTCCAGGCTGGTCAGACAGAAAAACAGATCATTGAAGTTTCACAGAATCCCGCGGGATCGAAGCGAGAATCACACTTGATTTACCTGTTCCTTTAGCCACAATGCCGATAATAACAGAAGGGATAGCCATGACGACACAACCGAGAGCCGCAACGTACGAAAGTGCTGCAGCTCTAGTTGCCGATTTGCTTGAAAGTACTCGTTGAAAATATGCCTAGTTTTGTTTCAAGTAAAATCACCACATCAGATTGACAATGGGACAGTTTGTATCGAACAGAGCAACTCACCTGCCAAGGAATTCCTCCAAAGACGAGAAGCATACCGTAATCAAAGTATTGCCCATAATACTGCGGATCAACAGAACCGACCCAATCAAGTGCACTGGGTGAAAGTGTTTTGACAGCACTGTGGTTGACAGCAAACGGTATACTTATCCACTGCATACAAAGAACCAGTTTTTTAAAGATTTCTTCTTCATCGTTCTACCTTATCATCATCTCTCATCCTCTACTGTATTTACCAGCCCGATGAAGATGAAGAACAACTGAATGACATCGGTGTAAGCCACTGAGTATAAGCCACCAAAGAGAGTATAGAATATAGCGATGAGAGCCGAGACGATAACGCTCACACTGACGTCGATATCGATAATGACGCTGATGGTTGCACCTAGTCAAAGAGGAAACCGATGAATGAGTAAAACAAAGATATCAATATGTAGAATCTATTATAGACCCCGGGTTATAGTTTTTACCTAGAGCCGATAACGTAGCAGCAGACCAAAAGACTTCGCCACAGAGGGCAGGGATAAACAGCCATCCTCCCATTCTCTCGCCGAAAGCGTCTTGCAGAGGATCCAACATGGTGATGTAGCCTTGCTCTCTCATTTTATTAGCGAACAGGAAACCGCCTAAGTTTACATTACAGTCAACTTTAGCATATTAGTATATTCGTTAATTATTTCAAGTGAGTAAAGTCATTATGAAGATTCGCTGCGATTGATAGGAATCTGTGCTTTAAGCGTTGAACTTACCAACGACGAGACTAAGCGCGTAGCCGAACGGCGCCTGGCACCAAACTAATCCTTTGCCGAAGATCTCTTCTGCGGTTCCACTGATATAACCGCCGCCGACCCACGTGGCTTTAACCCCAAGAAATTATCGTTTTTGCATAGCTGTGTGAAGCAGTTCAAAATGTGTAATGTAGACTTACCGGTCATGGTGAAAATACCAACAAAGAGACCAATATTCCTGCCAGCCAACATGACCTCTTCCTCCGATTCGGACCCATTGCCTTTCTTCTTGGCAGCCCAGATGCCCACAAACAGAATTAGCAGGTAAAACACGACGATACCGATGATCCCTCCGATGTTAATCATGGTGATACTCTACAACAAGAACTTGGTCAGTACACACATCATACATAGATAGATAGACAGACAGATAGATAGATAGATAGATAGATAGACAGATAGATAGATAGATAGATAGATAGATAGATAGATAGATAGATAGATAGATAGATAGATAGATAGATAGATAGATACATAGATAGATACATAGATAGATACATAGATAGATACACAGATTGGTACACATACTGATACACAAATAGATACACCAGATAGATAGATAGATAGATAGATAGATAGATAGATAGATAGATAGATAGATAGATAGATAGATAGATAGATAGATAGATAGAGGGGTGCGTTGCTCTATACCTTAAGGGAATGCATAACGGTATTGATCTTTTCACGTGGTAAGAGGAAGCCAAACACGTTTTCGGTTTTTTGTTCAGTATGTTTTATATAAGCAAGGGGATGTAGAAACAGGGTTCGAGTGAATGACGCACTCCCCGGTGCACTTACCTGAGGTGTGGTCTGTCCGTTAGTAGCTTCTACTTGGATGTAAAGCGCCGACTGTGACTATTTATAATGCGATCAATAATGGCACGACATAAAATGACCTTTTCTTTACGATTCCGATCAAGTTGTGTGGTTTTGCAGGGAAGAATCAAAAGCACCCCGGACTTTCTTTGTCTCTTTTTGAAGTGGTAATTGAGTTGTAGTTTTTTTCCTCACGCCGAGAAGAGTTGGTGTACTGCGTAATAACAACTGTCACCCCAGCGAAGAGAGGTTTTCTTTGAAGGCCAATTTCTTGTCCGGAATGCCAAACGGCACATTTGAGTCGAAATACGTCGAAGAGTTAACACATCAATAGGGTCGAACCCAAGGCTTTAAAACGTGCCTGTCTTTTCTGCCCGGCCAGTGTTGCCCAACTACGGTAACTTAGTCCGCAGAAAACTTACAAAACTATGTGCGGGGCAGTTTTGTCTGCAGCTTACCCAATTCATGCAGCCTTGCTATGGCGAAACAGAAACACAGTTATGAGACAATGGAAGAATGTATAAAACGTGACGACTAAAATTGAAGACAGAGAGAGAGAAAGAGAGAGAGAGGCAACGTAAACCGGTTCCCTCGCTTGGGGTTACCTCACGTCTACGAGGGATCCGTGCTAAGGCAAGCTGGCACTCGCTTAAGCCCGAGGGGCTGTGCGAGTAGCGCGCCGGTGCATGCGGCGGCGCATGAATCTTTCCATTTTACTTGTCCACGTATAGCAGAATCTATTTGGCTGTATGCTATTAGCAAGTCTAATTGAATGCAATGCACAAAGTATCAATTGAAGATGTTACAGACTTATATTCCTTATCGCTGTGTGCCCCACCCTCAATTGGTGAGGTACACATTATCGATCCTCACATGGTGATCAGTCCTTAAGCAAATTTCTCAAAGCAAAAGCCGAGCGAAACATATCTGGCTCCTGCTTATTGGCCAAGAACCATCTTGAATGGGACGGGCAGTCGAGGAAAAGGAATGTCCCGCTGAAGCTGTGAGAACCGCCCCCCCCCCACGTGAAGTTAAGCTGAAGCCAGCGTCAGAAAACGTCGACCTTTGACATTCCATCCTTAGGACAGGTTCTCATGCACGACCATGTCTGTTTCCAAGGAAACCGTCTACAATCAACAAAGCAACTAATGACGGCTATTTCGACGTTTGTATTCCACTTGATTATCGAGTAAAGAAACTATAATGTACATAACAAAGCCAAGCAGGATTTCCTGCTTCCGTAGAAGGATCATGTCCAACTTTATCTCTTCACCCCAGAACTCACAAACGGCTAGAACCTTTAACCAAATAGCTGAGTAAGAATAGAAGGTTTAGTATCCTGGTTATCGTGTTTTTCTTGCTCGGTTTCAACATTGGTTGGACTTGAAGTCGACTCAACAGTTCCCGCCGACAAGGCTGCAGTAGAGTTGTCTCCCTCAGTTTGGGGTAAAGGTAGCGGTAAAGGTTCATATTCATCATCGTCGAATCTATTGGGAGGGTATGGCGAAGAACGCGTGTAGCTTGGACTCGTTAGCCGACTTTCAGAGGATCGTCCCTGATCGGACATTTTATGGTTCTTGTAAAGGTCGTAGGAATCATCTCCAAAGCGATGATTCTTGTTCGTATCGATGCCATGGTCCGTTGTTATTTTGTGGCTGACCAGGACTTTGCTTTCACCACCTGGAAGCCCGTCGTCACGAGGTCTTTCCTTGTGTGACACTACAGCAGTCGACGCACCATAATCTATAGAACAATGTGTAAATAGACTTTAGCTTCAGCAATGTACAGGTTCTAGAGTTTGCATTGCAAAGTATAAGCACACTGGAGCAAAATATGCCCGGGTATGTTAAGCTGCGTAATTGGTTTATTCTACTCGAACCTTCGTCCGATTCTCCTGGGAAACCGTCCCGTTTAGCAGCTGCATTCCGCATAGCTTCCCGGTAGATGTCAGCAGAGGAAAGCAGGTATCCATCCTCCGCATCTTGGTGGACGTCCCTATCGATCCCGACCCTGTGGATCACGTGTAGGTGGACGGAGAAAAAGTGAAGATGTTAAAAAACTCAGTTATTTACTTTGCTATTGCATTATCTGCGTACCTGTTTTTGTTGCCCGTGCTATTGGGCCTTTTTGGGTATAAATTCAGATGAAGAACTACTTGATGTTTCGGTTCGTCGTCATCTTTGGCCAAATGAGCATACGGACGTGAATGGTGAGTAGCAGTAGGGCTTTTAGTCACGTATACCGGGGAAGCATAATCTGCTTCATGAAGGTCGGAATTACGTTGGTGTTCATACGAGTCTCTACCCTGGGTATCGTAATTCCGTACCCGATCCCGGTCTCGTTCCCTTTCCCTTTCCCTTTCCCTTTCCCTTTCCCTGTCCCTCTCCCGTTCTCTCTCCCTGTCCCGGTGACCAGGGTATCGACTGTATTGGTATGAATTGGACGTATGTTGTCTGTAACCGTGGGTATCGTGCGGTCTTTGCTGATGCGAGTCCGCTGGTGCCGGGTAGATATCCATCATCATGGCGATGGGTTCTTTCTGCTTGTAATTGTTTCTGTTGGTGTTGGGTTGATAAGTGGTGTAGACACCTCGATTCCGGCTGTCGTAGTTATTACTCGATGAATACTGAGTGTTGGAGAATTTGGCATTGCTGTTCTCCTCGGTTCCCAGGGCCGTCATGTAACTAATAATATCCTGAATGCTCATAGGGTTTCCTGATGAAGAATAGCGCGATTGCGGGCCCCATCTTGGGTCATCTGACGGTGAACGTGGATAGTTGTTAGATGCCGGAAGTGAATGAGGTCTCCCGCGGTAATTAAGGTTATCCATTCGGTAATCGGGGCGAGACATCAGTCTCCTGTTATCGTACGGTCGATTCACGGGCCTCGGGGGGCGATTCTGCAGAAAATAGTTGTCCTCGTCACCGACAGATGGCCCATGTGCCCAGCCGTTACCTGTCGAGTATCGACCAGTGGGTCTCCTACCAGGTGGTGGCTGGTTGAAATGACGTGAATTGGAATTGGGGAAACTTTCGCGGTGAGTACGCGGCACCGGCGACTGGTCGTTGGCCAGCGTTCCAAACATACGGTAATCGATAGCAGAATTCCTGGCCGTGTTGCTCGGCATGGAAGGATAGCCGGCACGGTTTTGCTGCGAGTACGATCCCATGCTGGGCTGATGAGTAATGTCTGTGGGTACTGCTACAACTGGTGCGTAGTTGGAATTTTGCATCGGCTCTTGAAAATTATTGATGGCCATGGTACTCGGCTGGGATCCAAGTGCACCAGATGAGAGGAACGCATTACTCATCGACGAAGACGCTTGTCTCACATTGTCCAAGTTGGTGTTACCGTAAAAAGGACCATATGTAGCCAAGGAGTTGGGGTTCAACGTCCCACTATATCGGTTGCCGAAATGGCCCTGGTAATTGCCTGGCTGTGCCATCGACGTAAGAAAGTTTCTTGAACCTGGAAACAATCGAGCGTTGTTGAGAGGAGGTTGCTGCTGATTGTGACCGTGAATCGCACTTGATGGCATCATCATGATAGGGACCAAGTACGGTACCTTTACCGGTCGATGTCTAGGTTTCAGTGGTTTCCGCTTGACATTACTGTCTTCCTCTTCCTCGTCGTCTTCGTCGTCATCTTCTTCTTCATCGTTGTTAATGGGGACTGGGATGTATGCAACGTAACCTCGAGATTGTGGAGTTCCTCCAATCAGCGCTTCTGCATTCAAATCCTCCAGACGCTCAATACCTTCTATTCCCGTCTCGTTCTGCTTCAGTTGTTCGAGAAACTCGGTCTGGTTGACCAGGTCGAAATCAATGTCGGTCGAGTTGAGGTCAATGTAGTAATACTGAATGTAATGAGTCGAGTTGTACGGGTGAGCATCTTCCACGGGTATTTCGTTCTCTTGATCATTGATAGCCTCCGATACGTTGTAATTGTGGTTCAGTTCAGTGAGGTCATCAGCATCACTCGGTAGGTGCGAATCGTCAGAGTCCGCCTCGTAATCGCCAGCATCCTCTAACTGCGTGCCTGTTGTCGGATGCAGCGAGAAACCCTCTAGCTGTCCGCTGACTGCGAGAAACACCAACACTAAAGTCTATTGAAACCAAAATAGAGAAACATAGGATCGTATTATTACTTCAGTAGACTTACATAATAATGTAAACTGGTCACAATGTGCTATATGATTATTGATCGTATTACAACTGTTGTTTTCTATTTACCAACATAACTGCAAGCACAGCCGCCAGGCTGTAAAGGACACACTTCAGCTCTTTGGTACAGGATTGTTCCTTCTGCTCTTGAGACTTGACTAATTCTGGGTGGACGAGTTGAGACTGGTTGTCTAAACGTCTGCTTGGCTCACTTGTCGAGTCATTAATGTGTGCAACGTGAGGTGCGCCCCCTTCTCCTTTAAGGAAATATTCGACCACAAGAAACGGTTATTACAACAATAGTTTATTAACAAACTGGTCTGCCCTTACTGTATCACATATCGCGCGAAAAATAATACCGCTATTCGTTCCACCACACAAGAGAACCAATTTGCTTCAGAATTCTGTTTAAACCCGGAAATGTTCAACATTACCAAATCTACAATGAACTTGGCTTGTTTCACTCAACAGTAGAGACCATGACACAGATCTTATTTTAACTTAGTGTGCTAAAAACTCGACTGCTTCTTGCTCCCACACATTCAAAGATATGGCAACCCAAAAATTACTGCTGGTAGAACCAATGAAGTTTCGTTGGAATCGGTTTCATACTTTTCAGAAAACAAAATCATGAAACACCTTTTGAACTCAGGATTGCATACGTCCGTTTAAAAGGTAAAATTACGCAATCTTGACTCACCCGCTTGCATTCCAACATGAACGTTACGTCGACCGGCGATATTATCCTTTTCTAAAGTTTGCTTCAAGGACTGAAGGCAAAGCACATTAGAAATAATCAACTTCTCCCCAAATTTGTAAAGCCAATTTTCACTTAGTCATGCGTGTCTATTGTCAGCAGGAGCAGCTACTCCGAGGTCTTTGCACTCTCTACCAGCTCTGCCGGCAATACTCAGACCGCTGCCAGGGAGGCACACAATATTCGTCAGCTAACGGTAAACTATCTAGCCGGGTTCACTCTTTCCGCTCTAGTAGGTTCTTTTACCTCCAAGGTAAGCTAATCGCCACAGTGGCCCAATGAATACGGTAAACGACGGTTATATTTCATCTGAGCAACCTTTCTTCGCCGCTGCACCGAAGTTTACTGAGAGGCAGAACAACTTCGAAACCACGAGAACAAGGCTAAACATCTTCGGTAACTAAAGAAGATCCGCTATGTAGAGCTTGCGGCGCTTCCGCGTCAAGGGCAAGAATCTCGGTCAGCCTCGACATTTCAAAGGCAAAGAGGTTTCCTTACGGCGACTGAAAATGAGAATGCTGGTTGTCTCTGCTGCAGTAAAAACTAAATGTTACACTTCATTGAGTAGTCTGCGAGTTGAACTTCGGTCCCATGTGTCCCGTGGGTCTAAAGAGCCCAATACCGGGAAAGAACATCGTTGGCTAAAGTTATTCTGAGAACAGAATCTGGGCATTTTCCGAACGCGTGAGAAAACTACACATGAAGTTACAAATTACTTTCAGTGTATATATTACATTTATTGAAATTACGTATGTATAGTTTATACTTATAATAACTATCAAGTCGGTAGTTTATTAGAAAGGGATTTTTATTTTATTTACAAGCCGGGGAGGGGGGGCAAATGGGTACAACCATAAACATAAACTAGTGCCATAATATTCAAGTCCCCGTTAGTCGTGTCGTCTGTTAAGCGCGAACAGATGTTGTATTATAAGTGACAGTAGTATGGCGGAAAAGGCTTGCGACAATTTACTTCTTGGTTCTTCACACGCAAAAAGAAGTTGGGTGAGTACTGCAAAGATACAAAGAGATTATACAAGGGCCAGCCTCGCTGTTTCACGATCTGTATCGCGTAGCTTGACGTAATGAAACCCGTCTTTCCATCACATTGCTTTGAAGACAAAAACAACATTAAACTGCGGGGACAAAATCCAAAGCATCAGTGATTAAAACGGTGATTACAGAAAACTATTATGGCATATGTAACTTGTACATCAGACAGAAGAGATGGCACACGTTTCTTCTTCACACGAATCAAGCTAATGCTAAAATGAATCGTTTTCGTTAAACCAATATTGTGCTCTGATGAAACTGAGTCTTAGAACTTCCTGTTAGTTCTCGCTTCTCTCGATAGAGGGTGCACACGTCTTAGTTCCAGTGTTTCCCACGCTGCTATGTCGCCTGTGACAGCTTCCCCGTCGTCTGCAGGAACCGGTAAGGATTGTCTCTGAATTCGAGGGCCAGATGGTAAGTTGGACGCTGAAACTCCTCGTCTGCATAGCCAGCTATGAAATGGATGACTGCAAGGGTCCTGCCCTTCCCAGCCTGTCTTTGAAGGTTCAGCTCTCACCAGGGTTGCTGTAGTAGTTGGAGGTGGTCGTCTGCTAGTGGTCGTCGGTGTTGTAGTACTTGTTGTTGTACCAGGTTCTGCGAGTAAAACTTCGCCCAGGTTTGACGAGTCAGGGTTGGGTTGAATTTCCAAGGCTCGTGGCGAGGTTGGCTGGGGCTGAGTCACTTTCGGAGTTGTCCGGCCTGGTGCCCTGTTGCACAGCCAACTATGAAATGGGTGAGTGCACGGGTCTTGACCATCCCAGCCTGACTTGGTAGGCCCTGCACGTTGTATCGGCGTTGTAACTAAAGTCGGTCTGGTGTTGGTACTTGTTGTAGTGGTAGTTGTGGTGGTGGTTGTTGTCGCAGGTTCGGCGATCAGAACTTCGCCAAAGTTTGACGAGTCAGGGTTGGGCTGAATCTCGGGGACTAAAGATGGAGCGGGGGCGGTTACTTTCCTCCCGGGTGCTTTGTTGCACAGCCAGCTGTGAAACGGGTGACTACATGAATCGCTTTCATCCCAGCCCTTTCGAGGTGGTGCAGTTGGAGGTTTAGTTGGAGGAGGTGCTGGTGTTGTTGTAGTAGTAGTTGTCGTCGTTGTCGTAGTCGTACTGGTCATCTCCTCCTGAGGCAACAAAACATTACTGTCTTGTTTCGAAGAATCCGGTAGTTGTTCCTGTCCGACTGGTTCTGTCTTCGGCCTAGGAGAACTTGTCCGAGGAACTGATGGCGGTGAAGGTCGTGCTTTGGGTTTGGCACACAGCCAGGAATGAAAAGCGTGAGTGCATGGATCTGCACCTTCACTCCAGCCCGAAGGTTTGGGCGTGGTCCGCTGGATAATTAAGGGAGGGCTGGTAACTGAAGAAGTCGGCGGCCTAGTAGTCGTAGGTGGAGGTCTGGTGGAAGGGGGCTCCAAGGATTCGGGAACTAGGATGGTATCTTCGTTATTTGAGGCGTCTGGGTTGATGGGTGGTATGGTACGCTCCGTAGGTGTCGTCGATCTAATCGTTGTTGTGGGAATTGTTCTCACTGCAGGTTTGGCGCAAAGCCAACTGTGGAACGCATGACTGCATGAATCAGCTCCTTCATCCCAACCTGGTTTCTTCGACGTGCTTCGAGCTACAGGCAGCGTAGGGGCAGCAGTTGTAGTGGTAGTTGTTGTAGTCGTCGTGGTTGGCTCTGTGGCGGGTAACAAGATACTTCCTCCAGGATTGGAAGCATCAGGAAGGGCTATAACCTCTTCCGGAACCGACGGTAGCTGCAGCGGTTGTTTAGGAGGTTCGGTAGGCACTGTCCGAAAGGGTGCATGAGTTGTTGACCGAATAGCTGCTTTCGTGACGCACAGCCAGCTGTGGAAAGGATGACTGCACGAATCCGCTTCATCCCAACCTTTCTTGGTAGTGGATTCCAGTTTCGGTAAAACAGGAGAAGGTGGTGGAGGAGGTGGAAGGGTTCGCGGGGCTTCAACGTTAGGTTCCGGTTCAAGTAGTTGTTCTTCGTTTAGCGAAGCATCGGGCACGACTTCCGTTTGCGGAGTTACTGTCGTCGTTCTAACAAGCGGTTGTGATGGGTTGCACATCCACGAGTGAAACGGGTGGTTACATTTGTCATATTTCCCTTGTTCGACGGCCGCGGGAGCCACTTTCAACAACTGCTGAAGCAAATTCACGTTGGCAGCACTTGATGTATTGGGCCGAGACGCGGCTTGATCTGGTGCGACGGCCTGGAAAACTGTCTGGGATGGCAGGGCTATGTAAAACTCCATCCGACGCTTGAACGCGGCAGCAGGTTGGAAGTAGTCGCCGTCATCATTACGCGGCCATAGTGGACGAATTTGCATCCGTCGAGCATGCTGGAATGGATCATCAGGGCGCGCAGCGCCCAAGGACACAAGCAACAAGGCAGTACCGATGACCAGTGCACCCTACACGGGACGAGATAAAACATTAAGTAAAGATCATGTAAAATACGGCAAATATGCATCTAGTTACGTATTAACTACATTCAAACATGGCTGAACGACTACTTTTCTATGCGCTTATTTGAATGCACGACATGAACGCCTTGGCGGTTACGATTTAAAGCACGGATCTGCAGGCGTAACCCGCAATACCAGAACCCGCAAGATCGGTAGTAATGATATGCCGTAAGGTGTAAATTTCAGTGCCTTACCCAACACTTCCTTATTGGTCATTTTCTAACGCGTGCATGCGGACGTGGCACATCTGGCTCGAAGTTTTATTACCATATACATGTACAAATTTACGCCCATTGTTATTTTTCCAGGTTGAAGTACGTTTTCATACAGGCTTGATTATGAATTCAACATAAAAGATTCAAGTGATACAAAGTCTTACTTTTATGTTTGATAAATAGATAGATAGATAGATAGATAGATAGATAGATAGATAGATAGATAGATAGATAGATAGA
>JAIQCU010000992.1:0-29757 GCA_022114935.1 Leptestheria dahalacensis | reverse complement strand
CTCTCTCTCCCCCCGGCTCTCTGATTTAGCGTGTGGCAAATAAACAAATTAGCATATCACATTTCACTGTTAAATTAACTTCATTACCGAGAAAATAAGATTTTGTGTTTAATTTTTAAAAGAGAATTCCGTAGGACTGGTATAATGATTGAAATTTGATCGCTGCGAGGCCGTATTGAGCTGGATTCGTAGTCGACTTTGAAGTCAATTATGAAGTCAACTACGAGTTATAATTAGAATCTTTGGGATAATGTATGTTTCATCCCTAGTGATGAATGAAATTCGACGTTGAATTCGTAACAAACTATGAAGCTAACCGTGAAGTTGACTCTGAAGTTGACTTTGATAGTTCATTTCCAAGTTGACTTTAAGACTAACTGTGATCTCGACTTCGAAGTTGACTTTGAATTTGATCCTGAAGTTAACTTCGAAGTTGGCTTTGAAATTGACTTTGAAGTTGACTCTGAAGTTAACTTCGATAGCGAATTTTGAAGTTGACTTTCATGTCAACTTTCTAGTTGACTTTACAACTTACTGTGATCTTGACTTTGAAGTTGACTCTGAAGTTAACTTTGATAGTTGACTTTAAAATTAACTGTGATTTTGACCTTGAAGTTGACTTTGTAATTGACTTTAAAGTTGACTCTGAAGTTAACTTTGATAGTTAATTTTGAAGTTCACTTTAAAGCTAACTGTGATCTTGATTTTGAAGTTGACTTTGAAGTTAACCTTCCGTTAAAATACAATCGGTTTCACAAAATAAAACAGCCATTATTTCTGCAAGCAAATTTCCTTTATTTAACATTAAAAAAAACACCATTAATGAGACGGATAAATGAACACCGGTAGCACTGCGATAGTTTTACAGAGCCATGAATCACATTCGTCAATTACAATCGTACCCAGTCGCATGGGTATCAGCCACCCTCCCACAGCCTGACGCCGATCCCCGTGTTGCAAACGAGCCATTATGATTTGCTGGAAAAATCTGTTCAAAACCCACGAGTCATCCCCCTATTCACCAGCTTCTTCCGAGGGGCGGTATAAAGAGCGTCAGGATCGTCATTAAAGCCGCAAATCCCTAACAGGAAGAGAGCAGCTTGGAAGACTGGCAAGAATCCTGAAAACAACGAGGTTCTTCAATGTGAGTTTCAAACTCTACTATAGTAAACCTCGCTAGATTAAATTTGATTCGAGTATTCATATATCGTGAGGATTTCATCCTATGTCATTTAAGTTAATTGTAATNGCAGCTTGGAAGACGGTAAGAATCCTGAAAACAACGAGGTTCTTCAATGTGAGTTTCAAACTTTACTATAGTAAATCTCGCTAGATTAATTTGATTCGAGTATTCATATATCGTGAGGATTTCATCATATGTCATTAAAGTTAAGTGTAATTAGTCTAATTAACCTATTTAATAACCACTAATCAGGATCTACTGCGTTCTAGTTAAACCTACGTAGTTTGATCTTTCGATTTACTTTTTTATCTATTAAGATGATTGGATACTACTTGATTCGATCAAAGTTAACATGATTAACCTTGTGCAGACTGTTAAAGATATGAACCCGCTACACATCATCGCTGTATCTCTGTCGATCATCCTGGTCTGGAGCCTTCATAGCGCTGCGGCGGATCCCGAACCCGCTTTCGCAGGTCTCGATGGACTCCACGGCGCAGTTCACCGTTCCAACACTTTCCGGACGCCGGAGGAACTGAAAGTCTACCTTGAGGCTCTTAACAACTACTATGCTGTGGCTGGACGATCTCGGTAAACATCCCGTCATAAACAGAAATGCTATTAGATTAATGTTGTAGATATTAAGTTAATGTCTTAATGTAGAATCCCTCTATACAGGTTCGGTAAGCGAGCCCATTCATCTGCCTGGAAGATCAAACACGATTCGGAAGGCTATCGAAACCGGAAGTCATCAATGGAATCTGACGAAGATAACGCTTAACTATATAGGATTTCAAAACAACCCCACCCCCTGTAATAATAATAGCTATTGCTTTCAATGTTGATCTCATTAGCCATCATTTGAAATCGCGTGTAATACTTTAGCTGAATCATCAAAATACACTTAAAGTTAACTGCAGCTGATAGATAACTACGATTCCACGGTTTCGAACGGCCAAAATCTACTGAAATTCCATCGAACGTGGGGAGTACTGTTTGTAAACAATTTTAGTATGTACCCCTGTACGTGGTTCCAAATTTCGCCGCTAGATGGCGCTGATCTTGATTTTGGTACGAAGCAGACGCGAAAGAAGGAAGGACGTTTAAAAGAAACGCTGTTATTTTCTATTTTTCTCGTCTGCTTCCCTACAGAGCTGCACAAGTTTTCGGATCCGTGCAGCAACAGGTTTGGAACGGCGGCCAAAAAACCCCTCCTCGTCTAAAAATAATCAGTGGCTCAACAAAGAACTGCTGCCTTGGCATATACTGTTTGGCCCGTCCCACAGAGCCACAGAGAAATTCTTTCTCGATCATTCCTCTTTCTCTCTCTCAACTATAGTCATTCCGATCGTAAATTTCCATTATAAACAACGCAAGTATATCTGATTAAGCGAATCAGCTGGCGTTCAAACAACATCCTTGGCAAAGATATTCTTCCTGTGATACGTTTACAGCGGTTGAAAATGGGATGGCACCTTGTGAAAGAAGCTCAGAAACCGAAATAAAATGGTGTGGGAAAAAAGTCGAGCCGAGTTCAATGTGCTCTTGGCTCGTATAGCAGACGAAAAAAGCGCGCACCTCGAGTTTCGAGACTTAGCAAGAGAGAGCAAGTTCTTTTTTCAGGGAAAAATTTCAGTCTGGAACTATTCCAAAGCGGAAGAAGCAAGAAGGTCGGATGGGCTCCAATCAATGTAATTAAAGTTGATTTAGAATTGCATCCGAAAGGCCTGAATCGGAATTTAATCGAAAATGGCTGCATGGTCGTTGAATAATCGATAGTTAAGTATCGATATCTTACATAAGTTCGTTAGATTGTAACTATCTGACACCACCCCGTAGAAAGCTAGATGACTGAATCGATCAAGTGATTCGATTGATCACTGTCTATTATCGCAGCTTGAATGATGATTGATTGAATTGATAGTTGGATAATCGATAGTCTAGAGTGGTTATCGATACCTTGCATAAGCGTTGCTTTGTTACCAAAGAACGTGATAGTGTATCTATGCTTGTGAAACCAGCATTCCCAATGCTGAAGGAATGAGGATTCGTGCCAATTTAGTTCGACAGAGAATCCTTTCAGTCGATAAAAGAATTCCTTTGCAACAGGATCGTCGTCGTTCGGAAAAAATACTGAGGAATGCGCATAACTTGAAAAATAATTGAAATGTATGGAACCTGAAAACTTTCAGTGAGATTATGCCAGCAATGTTAGAAAAGTGTTCGATATTCTGCCTTGCCCTATAAGGCTAAGTGCGAAAGTTTGGCACGGTGCACACAGAATAGGAATGACTTGCAAAATAAACCATAACCCTGGCTGCAAAGTCCGCAAATCTACCAAATAAAACAAGAACTTCTCCTTTACAAAGTTTATAAACACACCACACTAAACAGAAAGACAGTTAGACGGACAGATAGATAGATAGATAGATACATAGATAGACAGATAGATAGACAGACAGACAGATAGATAGATAGACAGATAGACAGATAGACAGATAGAGAGTCAGAACAGATAGATAGATAGATAAGTAGGTACATAGGTAGATAGATAGATCGACAGAAAGACAGATAAATAGATAAGTAGATAGATAGGTAGATATACAGGTACCATACAGACAGATAAACAGGCAGATGGTAGAAAGATTGTAAGCTTTTAGCAGCTTATTTTAGATGAGGTTAAAGTGCAAAGGTTAAGAGTTGAAAGAGCGAGTAAACGATTGACTTTAAGGGGCAAGGTCTTCTGATCAAAAACCCAAGGTTCCTGGAATCACGCCAAGAATCTTATAACATTCTGTGAACATTTTCACAATTTTCTGTAGAAAAAAACACTCACACATACACATTTGTCAAAGTGTCAAACTTCTAAAATTACGCCGAGCCGAAGCTAAAGGTCTTCGGTCACATGCAGTCTTTCGACAATACAATAACTATCAGCTATTTTACTACCTAACACTTAACTTGATAGTTTAATGAGCCAAATAGTAAGGTTTATACACTTTCAGTTAAGTTAGATGCACGAGGCATCATTAAGGTAATCATTATTAGTTAATCTCGGAACCATGGGAATGCTGGTGCATGATTGTGTCCAGGCAGTTTCGAAACGCTGGCACATCTCCTGTATGGCCGAGAAAAACTGTTTCTAACTGCGTCTTTTGTGTCTTCGCCTGCTGCATTGATGGGATTACTTTGTGGGGCCATTTTTGAATTCCATTGCAGAATATTCAAATATATAAGGTCGACCGTTACGGTAAAAGCGCAACTTAAGCCGCCAATTCATATATCACAATATTTAACTTAAATTACTTTAAATTTAAATTTAGTCTCAACTTTAAAGTTTTGTTAACCGTTTAGAAATCATCATATAATGTGTTGTTTTTTGTAAAACTTGGCGAACAAGTTGGATACATAAAACTTACTAATCGATATTTAAGAATCGATAGTTAAGAGCGCCAGACTGAATTCATAATTAGCCTTAAAACTCGATTTTCAAGTCGTAATTCATAGTTTGAATTTATTCACAATTTTCTGCGTAGTTTTCTGTTAACTTGGCGAGAGAGAACCAAATTTGAACTTAATTATCGATAGTTAAGCCCTTAAGGAATCGATAGTTAAACCTGCGAGACAAAATAGCCTGGAGCTGTTTATGGTTGCAGTAGTATTCGAAACGGGCGCCAACGTACTAGAAGTCTGTCGATTTGAAATCTATCTGGCTTTTCTTAATCGGTGAAAACCATCGAATTCATTGTTTCTCTGTTAAACCACACACAAGCTATTTTTGTAAACTGCTGCTCGGCAAAAGGTCAAACAGCTACCTATCTGCGGGTGGGAGCCGTTAAATTTAAAAAAGCTGAGACTGCTCTTTTCTGGTGCTGACCTTGGAAGCCTGTTGTTTATATTATATGCTGAGCTAATTTTGGACACTTTCTTTTAGTGGCCAGGTGAGCAACCTTTTTCATTTATTTTCGTAATAACATAAGAAGAATACAAGATATGAAAGCTGTTGTCTGCGTCAAGTAACGTTTTCCGCATTCTGCGCCGTTCGGTGCGGCTTGGGGATTATAGCAAAGTTCTGTGTTACCGTGCTTAGTTATTCGTCGATAGTACACTGAAACTCATTTATGCAACGAGGTGTAACTGGTTTTATAATTTGATCAAGAATGACTTCCAACAAGCTCTATGGCAAGGACCTGAACGAGTACGACGAAGTGGACGTCGACGAGCTCCTCCTGCAGCTGTCAGCCGAGGAGCTGGAGATCCTTTCCAAAGAAGTCGATCCTGATGTAATTTCAATTTACTAGTTGACTAAATATTTTATGAAAGAATTCACCTGAGTGATTGACGTCCAGGACCGTTTCCTTCCGCCGAGTCAGCGTTGCAGCTACGAGTGCGAGAAGGAAGCCACGGGTCCCGTCGACCGCAAGCAGCTCATCGAACATATCAACAAAGAAGCCATAGAAACACCGGATAAACCAGAGGCTGTGCCGTACGTAGCGGGAGTCGTTCGAGGAAAAAAAGTATCTCGTTAATGTGATATAACCTTAGTTAATTAACATTAATGTTTGACGTTTGACGATTTAACACTTCGTATTAAAGTTAACCTATTGATTTTTTAAAATTAATTAAGTGGATCGCACCAGAACCAGAGCTCCCGCCCGCCCGAGAAGACGACGGAGTGTCGTTCAGCCTGGACGAAGAGTACAGTCAAGCGCTGACCACCGCGACAGAGGAAGAACTCGTCGACCTGGCTGGTACCATACTTTTAACTATGAACCTAACATTATGCAATTATTGTTTCAAATTTAATTGCAATAACATCATAATTTTAAACCTAATTTAAATAATTTGTAATTATCTAATTTTAATTTATCTTTTGGATAATCCAGTTCTAATTATTTCATTGACTGGTTCAGTATCGACCTTGGTTTACTTCGATTTTATAATAAAATTTAAATTAATTCTAACCTTGAATTAAATTTCTAAGTCTATTCCAAAACTGCATCATCATTTAACTTAATTACATACAGTAATCATGCGATGTTAATGTTGTAATGAAATAATAGTTTGATTAAGCGGTAATTAGCCAAATTATTGAGCAAATTACATTCAATTGTAGTTGTCATTATGGGTAATTGTCTGGTATTTTAGCCATCCTGGGCTTCCACTCGATGATGAATCAGGACCAGTACCACGCGTCGCTGATGAACAAGGAGAAGGTCGGTTTAGGATGGGACGGTGTAACCAAAGCCTCGCAGCCCAAAGCTCTTCCCATTGAGCCGCCCAACAGCACCGATCCCGAGGATTCGATCATCAAAGTCCGCGATGACGATTCCAAAGTCATTAACCTGTGCCTCAATAACCTGAAAATATCCGACGATCAGTTCAAAAGGTATGCCCGTCTAAGTTAATTCTGATTAATTTAAATTAAGTGTTATCTTAATATATCAGTATTTATGTAAACTTGACTTTTGGAAATAATTAATAAGATACTTGTATAAAAATGATAAAAGTTAATTAACCTGTAAATGAATTATCTTGGTTGTTGAATCCATTAGGTTATGTAAAGCCCTGGAGACCAACACGCGTCTGGAGATCCTCAGTCTGAGCAACACGGGACTGACCGACCGCAGCGCGGAATACCTGGCCGAAGCCTTAGAGAAGAATTCAACCCTTCGCGTACTCAAGTAATCACCAAAGATAATTCGGAAAATTATTGCTAAATTAAAATTAAAATTATATTTAATTTTAGTGACTGTTTTCTTTTATTTTATTTATTGAACATTTAATAATTTGACTGATGTTTTCTGTAATGATAATTTAATTTAGGAATGAATAATAATTAATGTGCTGATAATTATTTTTTTATGGGAATTAAATTTCAGTATCGATTCCAACCAGTTGAGCGCCACGGGGATCACCCGCCTAATCAGGGCGCTGCTCGTTCAGAAATCCTTGGAAGAAATCAGGACGTCGAATCAAGTAAATCACATTAGATTAATATTGATATTCTACTAATTATCATATGATCGTATGATCCATTTTTCTAACTTGAATATAGTAACTATTTATTGTAATTAAGTGTACTATCTCCATTGGATTAATAGTGATTTATAATTCATTTAACATCTAATAGTTAATCTTTATTTCTATTAACTTTACGAATTTGGTTTTATTGTCGTAAAATATAATTAAAGTTAGGAGACAATTTTCGTTAATAAAAAATATTTTTAAAAAATCGCAGAGATCGCACGTTCTGGGCAACAAAATCGAGATGGAAATCACGCAGCTGGTGGAGCAGAATCCGACGCTGCTGCGGCTCGGCCTCTTCCTCGAGTTCAACGACGCCAGGAGTCGCGTCGCGACGCACCTGCAGCGCAACTTGGATCGAAGTAAGATCCCTCAGAGCCCAATTAACCCGCTCGAAATCCTCGTCCGGCGATTACGTAACCATTTGTATACATCCGCAAAGTCAACTGCTCGTTGGTTTAATTGCATTATAATTAAAGTTAACAGCGCAATTTATGAATTGAAGTAGAAATCAGAAAATAATATTACGTAATCGTCAGGGTCGAGATCAGCTCTAATTCGTTTAAGTTAAATTTAATTAAATTGTACAGATACAAGATTAACATGGCTTATAATAATTACCAAAAAAGCGGGCTTCCTTCCATGCTTATTCTGTTCTTTCTCTCTCTCTCTCTCTCTCTCATCTTTCGCCCTAATCCGAAACACACTTTCTTCGCCCTTAACTGGGGACGTAAAAAAAAACTCGCCCTTCCCCGCGTGTCTTTCGCCCTTTTTTTTATTTGGTTTTCGCCCTGTGTCCGTTGTACACTGTCCAGATCGCATAGGGCGGACGGACGTTAGCACTAGCGTCCGCGTCCGCCTGCAGCGCAAGACCGTCACCTCCACGAGCCACCAATCAGAGACGAGCACCGTGGAGGAGACGAACCAATCGGAGAGCCTCACCGTGCGAACCGTTCACGTCGTCACTCACGAGGAAGAAGAAGTCGTCACTGAAACCCAATCCTAAAGGTCACCCCTCCTCGAAGATGCGGGCAGACCACGCCCACTCCCAGTTAGAATTGACCACGCCTCCTTTTTTACCCCGCCCCCTGCCATTTTCTAGTTTATTTTCTCGTCGCTTGCGATAGTAACCAACTAACCATTTTATTTTTTTTAAAAAAAGACCGGCACTTGTTAATTAATTTTTAAAAAGTTATTGGTCGTCTTCGTTCGTTTTTGAGTTGATTATTGTTTGGTTAGGGTGGTTTATTTGGGAAACCAGTGGAAACATCTATCTATCTATCCATCTGTCTATCCATCTATCTATCCATCTATCCATCCATCTATGTCTGTCTACATATCGATCTATCTACCTACCTACCTCCACATCTATCTGTCCTCCGTGTCTATCTATATTTCTGATTACCGTCTAGACGTCTATCCATCTATCTGTCAATCTATCTATCCATCTGCCCGTGCATACCATACATCCGTCTATCGTCCATACATCTTTCTATCAACCTATGTGTTTATCTACCTCCTATCTATCTGCCTATCTATCTATCCAATCTTCCATCCATCCAACCGTCCATCTGTCTGTCTATCAGCCTAACTATCTATCCATCGACCTATCTGTTAATTTATTCATCCATCTACCTGTCTGTCTATCCGGCATCCATCTACATCCATCACCCATCCATCTATCTATTTATCAACCTAACTGTCTATCTATCTAAACTGTCCATCTGTCTATCTATCTGCTTATCAATCTATCCATCCGTCCGTCCGTTCTTCTATCCGTCTACCCTTTCATCCACCTGTCAAATGAATTAGAACATACAGAAAATCCGGATGTTCCACTGGTTTCCACTAGCCGCCTCTTTTACTCTATAAACGCCCCCCAAGATCTGTGGTTATAAAATAACTGATTATATGCACTGTTCCACCTGCAGCGCGGCGGATGGTCAAAGTCAGCGTCGGTGTCCGTCTCTTTCACAGTCTGCGCAACAAGAGGCTCTTTTAATCCGGCACCAGCAAATTCTACACCAAAAAGAGAAAAAAAAATCGAAAAATTACGCAAATTAAAAAAAAACTAAAATTTGAGGGGAAAAAATTACAAATTTACCGCGTTTAACAAAAAGCCAACTCCGCCCGCGCATGTCAGGTACTTTATGTTCATTATATTCCCTCTGTTTCTTTTTATTCACTTAACTTTAATTTTAATTAATTCGAAATTAAACACCTCGTGTGAAGGAAAAAAAACAGGCGTGGCTTTTGCTTTTTTTGTGGCTAACTATGTAACACAGCTGCCAATTAACCAAAGTTCTCTTCTCCTATTTCAAGTGTGCACTGTTTATTCTAATTGAATATTAATTAGCTGACCAAAGACGTGTTTGAATCTCTTCTCTCGCAGAGCGCCAGCACCGGGTTCGTAGTAGAGCCGCCCACTCTAAAGCATAGCCACGCCCCACTTGGTGTCTGTCCGTGTTTTTCGGTTATTAGATTCATATCTTAGTGGTTTGCCCTATTCAACAATCATCGTGATAATGACGAAATGATCATTGTTTACACAAATTCTAATAGGACTGTATTATGACAATATCATGATATAAACATGATTAAATTTCGGCATTATCATGATAGTATTGATATGTTACCTGGATATTAACAACTCATTTACAGCCGGTCTTTTTTTTAAGTGTTTACCCTTTCTCACTCTCTGCCCATTGCGTGTTGCTGTGTGTCTCGTGCGTGTGAATTTTCCTTAATTTTTTTTTATTCATTTCACCCGCGAATTAATTAAGAATTAATTTCCGGCTTTCCTCATTTTAAAAAATCTGCATTTTGGTGTGAACAACGAAAGAAACTCGCACTGGCGCTCTGGAATATTTGCTGCATTGTCTTGATTTTTTTTAAATTCCTGTTTTTTGGGAATAATTAGATTTTAACTTTACTGTTGTTAAAATTAACTCGATGAAAATTGGAATTTTTCAGATCGCCTTCGTCGTACAGGCCGGGCTCCTCGAAACGCGACTGCCGGTTATGTACTGAAACACACATAAACTTTGACGGACATTATTTTTAAGTTGAAAAACAATCCCGATGATGTAGTTGTTGTTAAGTTGTTTAAAAAAAAAATATCCTCCCCCCGATGTGTTTATCACCCCCCTCCCCCCGGTTTTATCCTCGGCGAAAGTCCTTGCGTTTTTTTTTTTATTTTATGTTTAATTTTTCAATTTTTTTGAAACGTTAGTTTCAGAAAAGATTGACAGTGTCGTTGATGAATCAGTTTTTGTTGCATGTAGAGCTCTAGTCATTTAGTTTTAAAAGTGCAGAGTTTATTCTAACGTTTGTAAACGTAGAGGGAATTTGGAAAAAATCTCGTGAATTACAATTATGTTAACCGATGCTGTGGGAAGCGATTCTTCTGTTACCGTTATAGTCGGATGTCGGATGGATGGGTGGATGCATAGACAAGGATGCAGATATAGGATAAATGGTTAGATAGATAGGTAGATTCATGATAATGAGGTAGATGGTTAGATGGATTGACTGGTTGATGGATATATGGATAAATAGTTGAGTAGATAGGTATGACTATACGTAGATAGACAGATAGATAGATAGTTAGCTAGATAGATGGGAAGAAAAGTGGATTGGTGTGTAGATGGGTTCGTAGACGTATGGATAAATAGGTAGATATGTAGATGGATAGACAGGTGAGTAGATAGGCATATTTATACACAGATAGAGGGGTAGATAAACGGATAGCCATACAGACGGGTTGTAGATTGGTGGATAGATAGATTGATGGACAGATAGACTGATAGACGGATGGATAAATAGGTAGATATATTGAGGGACAGGGTAGATGGTTAGGTGGGTAGATAATAGCTAGAGAGATAGATAGATACGTAGGTAATGTAGATAGATGGGCTATAGGTTGACGGATAGATATACTGGTTCGTGAATAGGTAAATAGATAGATATGGGTAAATAAGTGGCTTAATGTATAGATGAGTTCATAGATCTATGGATATATATGTAGATATATAAATGGATAGATGAGTAGAGAGACATATCTATACGTAGATAGAGAGATAGATAGACGGGTAGATACATAAATGGGAAGATAAGTGGATTGTTTTACAGATAAGTCGTCAATGTATGGATAAATAGGTAGATAGATAGACGGATAGGTAAGTATAAGGGCATATCTATCCGTAGATAGATAGCTAAATAGATAGATGGGTAGTTAAAAGGATAGATGTATAGATGGGTTCATAGATTGGCTGATGGATTGACGGACAGATAGATTGATAGACGGATGGATAAAATCGGTAGATATATAGACAAATAGACAGATAGATAGTTGCGTACTTAAGTGGATAGTACTTAGATTGATAGATAGACTTACTAGTTAATAATTCTTTGCTATCTTGTATTGACTGTATTCAATCCTTCACCAAAGCCCGTATTCATCTCCCTTCAGAATGTGAAAGTCGAACCAATAGGACCGAACTTGATATTGCTAATGCGAACAGTAGCATTCGGGTAATTGTTCTCCAAGTTGCTCGGGTTGCCGGCATCTCTCGGGCAGGGACCTCGGCTGACTCCCGGCACACTAGGATCGGCATCGTCGGGGAAATTGGAATCCAACCAGTGCATGTAGGTGGCAGAATCCTCCCATAAGGAGATGATCAGAACCATCCCCCGTTTCAAGGATTCACCCATCTGCTTCATGCCGCCCAGATCCTGGTGATCGTTGAAGTAACCGAAGAGATCCTTGTTGGCGCGGCAGTAGTCGTCGCTGATGGAATCGTACGGTTCGACACCGGCAAAGTTCATCTGCGATGGTATGATGTACGTTAAGTTCCAGGCCAGCGGTTTCAAAGATTCAGCTGTTAGTTATGTAACTTAATCTCAGTCAAATGTATGAGCTAATTAATGGGAATTAGTTAACTAACACGAAGTAAGTTGGAAGCGGAATATGAAAAATTATTTTATTTATAATTTTTTATTTGTTGTAATATCTTCATAAATAAGGGAGCTAGAGACCAAAAAGCTGTTTCCCCCTCGCATGAATTGACGGTTTTGCAGCTTTTATTTCAAAAATCAGGCCGAAATAAGCAATAAAAAGTAGAAATTTGATTTTACCGTGTCAATTCACGTCTGTTAACACCAAGGGGCCGCGAGTATACTCAGTGCACACTATTTTCAACCGTCGGCGGACCAAAAAGTAAACTCTACTCCAACTCGATTAGCGCCTACACTAAATTAAGATAGAAAAATTTTGAAGAAGCCTTTGTATAGACCTAAAGCTTGGATACACAAATATATAAAATTTGTTTGGATTGGTTTGACTAAGTATCAAAACGGTATGCAAAATGAGAGAAATGTTTTTTAAATTTTCGGTGTTGTAATCTTCTGTTTATGAATCCATTTTAAATTTTCTTTTTCGTTGTAATCCCCTTGATGAGTACTAGTAGCCCCTTTAATTTCATGAAAACACCTAATAACGTAGATATAAGCCGAAAAGTGCTTTCCGGTCCAAAATTACTGGTTTTGAT
Source organism: Leptestheria dahalacensis (assembly GCA_022114935.1). Lineage (NCBI taxonomy): Eukaryota > Metazoa > Arthropoda > Branchiopoda > Diplostraca > Leptestheriidae > Leptestheria > Leptestheria dahalacensis. The sequence goes on along the minus strand of JAIQCU010000992.1, from coordinate 16,998 downwards.
GTTAGTCAACCTATGAACGCAATGCGTTCCATGTCAAGTCAAGCTAGTTTATAAATCTTTGATTTTAGTTCCGGCTATATGACTAGTTTTCTACTAATTACTAGTTTAAGACTAGTTTTAGTTTAGACTAATGACTAGTCTTTGATGAATTGAATTGACAATTTAAATATCTATTTTTTATGGTTTATTTCGGGTAAAGTTTTGAAAAAAGCGCCAAAAACCGTCAATTGAAATGATGGGAAACCAGTTTTTGGTCTCTAGCTCCTTTATTTATGAAGATATTTTAGCGAATAAAACCCTGGCTTCCACGGGTGTTTCTAAACTGCAACCGGCGAACCGGAAAAGAAACCGCAGGCTAGACAGCCCCGAATACCTCTTCCGGGAAAGCCTTCGTACACAAAGAGTGCGGTTTGCCGGTTGCAGTATGTAGTTTCTATTCTAATGTCTAACTATCAATGAACTATCTATCTAATGAGATACTTTTGAATTGTCAACGACGCGTCCGTTCTGCACGTAAATCCGCCGGATCTCCACGAGGTCTCCGTCGTCGGTGCCGTCGGATGTTAGGAACTGCGTTATCATGGTCATCGGCTGGGAAGTATCCAAGGTGAACTGAGGACCTCTTCCGTAATAAGATTGATTGCCATTCTTCCAGGGATTGAAGTCGCAGCCTTCTTTGTCGCAGGGTCCTTCGTAACTAATACAGTTTTGTACTTAACTTTTGGGTTCTTCTGTTAAACGCTATGTGACAGTCTTCCTTTCTAATGATCTTTCTCTCTATCTGTGTGTATCTACCTAACTCAACTCTCCTTCCGTTTGACTACCTGCCTAATTGGCTATCTATCTATCCATCTAACTTCTAATCTACCTAAACACCTGTCTAACTAACCTATCTTGCTTAGCTTTCTGTCTATCTCTTTATTTGTCTACGTATCTATTTATCTATCCAACTTTTAATCTACCTATCCGTCCGTCTATCCATCTTCCGTCCTATCCATGTATCTATGCCTAGTTACCCATCTTTCTATATACCCACATACTACATGTATAACTATTTACATACCTATTCATCTATCTATATCGATCTATCTCTCTATCTGCCTATCTATCTGCCTATCTATCTGCCTATTTATCTATCTAACTTCTAATCTACCTACCCGGCTGTCTATCCATCTACCTTTCTATCTGTCTATCTATCTATCTACGTCCCATCTATGGAACTATACCTAGTTACCCATCTTTCTATATGCCCACATACTACATGTATATCTATTTATATACCTATTCATCTATCTATATCTATCTATCTCTATATCTGCCTATCTATCTGCCTATTTATCTATCTAAATTCTAATCTACCTACCCGGCTGTCTATCCATCTACCTTTCTATCTGTCTATCTATCTATCTACCGTCCCATCTATGGAACTATACCTAGTTCCCCATCTTTACCCACATACTACATGTATATCTATTTATATATCTATTCATCTATCTATATCGACCTATCTCTCTATCTGCCTATCTATCTGCCTATTTATCTATCTAACTTCTAATCTACCTACCCGGCTGTCTATCCATCTACCTTTCTATCTGTCTATCTATCTATCTACCGTCCCATCTATGGAACTATACCTGGTTACCCATCTTTCTATATGCCCACATACTACATGTATATCTATTTATATACCTATTCATCTATCTATATCTATCTATCTCTCTGTCTGCCTATGTGCCTATCTATCTGCCTATCTATCTACGCTTCAACTGATATTATCTCAGGCTAAGAGTTCACATACAATAGGTCGCCTTCCGCACAGCCATCCCCTTCACACTGAGTCTGCCCGGCAAGTATACTGGCATGGGTTGTCATCTGATTCGCCTGGCTATTAGCTTCCAGGATATCCATCTCGGCACAGCAGGATCCATAATGCCCTCGGGAACCATCCCAGTCCAGGGAGTTGGCCTTACCGTTGATCCACTGCGGCCAGCGAGGACACTGAGCATCGCAGTACCCGGTCCCGTACTTGGCTCCAGCCTGGTTCGTGGGGTATCTGCTTTTCCCGCCATCTCGATCCATTTCGGAGAAATACAGCGCTGCATTCATTCCGCATTCCATCTCTGTGAGATCACATCAAAGGTATATCAAAGATCTATCTATCTATCTATCTCTATCTACCTTTCTATCTATTTATTTATTTGCCTACCTACATTGTCTACGAAGCTATCTGTCAATCTATCTATCTACCTATCGATCTGTCTATCTATCTATCTAGCCATCTATATGTGTATCTACCTATCTATTAATCTATCTATCTAATTACCTATTCGTCTATCTATCTGTCAACCCCTCCGTCTGTCTGTCTATCTATCCAGCTATCTATCTATCTATCTACCTTTCTATCTATTTATTTATTTGCCTACCTACATTGTCTACGAAGCTATCTGTCAATCTATCTATCTACCTATCGATCTGTCTATCTATCTATCCATCTATATGTGTATCTACCTATCTATTAATCTATCTATCTAATTACCTATTCGTCTATCTATTTGTCAACCCCTCCGTCTGTCTGTCTATCTATCTGTCTATCTATCTACCTATTTATCTGCCTAACTTTCTCTATCTATATCTATCTATCTATCTATATATTTCTATGATATTTATCTACGTGTATCTGTATGTACCTTTCTGTCCTACCATTTGACCCACGTATTCCTGTTTACAAGACGGTACCTGAGAGATCGACATCGAAGGTCAGCTCCTTGTTCATCAGATGGTACATCCGGTAGTTCTCCCCGGAAGAATCCAGGAAGTACACTCCGCCGCCGACGTTCTTATGACCGGAGCTGGTGATGGTAACGAAACGGAGCGAAACTGTAGAACCGGATACTGAAACTCCCATATTGGCCCAGTCAGTGGAGTCGAAACCTTCGATGACGCAGTTTTCGGTGCAGGTGTCGGGATCGGGGCAGAGAGCAGGATCCCAGCGGCCGCCATTGAGACACGGGATTCCAGAATCCTACATCATGATAACTGGTATAGGATCGGCCAAACTTGAGATAACAAAGACAACAGATAAGTTACCTTGCGGCACGTGGACTTGATAAAGTAATAAACACTATAGTCCGCTTGCTTTCTGTTTCCCTCAAGAATCATTCATTCAATTTCCTCAAGTGCAACAAAGTGGAACGAACACTAACCGTATGAGTGTATCGTCCAGAAGCGCCAGCGACGAGGTAGCTCTGTTCCTGTTGACAGTTACCCGGTTCAGTGCAGGTGAATGTCGTCAAGGGTAAGTGCACCTCTTCCTTCAGCGTTCCAACACGCTGTCCAACGACACTGCCCGTCAGAAAAATCACCAGTGCAAGATCCAGCCGCATCTTTTGTCTCGTATACACAACTTGTCGTCTGCACGGTGCAGCTGCAAGTTATCACCTCCAATAGAAACCTTTTAGACGAGAGGCTATATGGGGAAAGATACGCAGTTTATCTCTGCTATCGAGCTTTGCTGGATCAAACTTGATTTAGACTGCGCTGCAAATAGATTGCGTTGTTTGTTATGTCGCCTAATTTTCGAGTCGACTAATGTATGCGACACGTAGTTGAGTCGACCGCAGTTGAAAAGGCGCCATAATGTCGAGTAGATGTAGATTCTGAGGTAAAGTCCCAGTTCAATCAGCAATTCCAATATTATGTTTTCCCCATGAACAGATTCCCGGTACTTGTGAATGCGAACGTGCTGCTAATCTCATAGCACTTCATTCATTGTTTTAGGCAAACTCGCGCAGTCTGGAATTGTTGCCCTTTTGATTGCCCTCCATTCTGGCAAGTCGTAACTCACACGACAACCTGTACATGCATAACTGCTTGTGCCTTAAACATTTGTTGGTTATCAAATGAATGATGTTTATTATTTTTGCCATAGGGCATACTTCTTCAGAGATGTTTTCTGACCTCTCAGGTAATATTTCAGGTTTCACTAAACCAACTTTGTTCGTGTTTATTAAGATTATGAATATATTTGCCTCACACGTTTACTTTCCAGGAATCTGTAAGCTGGAGTTTACCTCGTCCATGTCATGCCGAGGAAAAGGCCTTACAGACTTACCCAAGTTCAACGATTCTCTACGTTTCAAAAGACTGTTAAGTTCTGCAAATGCCACGAAGTACTTGAACTAATAACATCTCCCATCACAGGTCGATTGGAAATAACAAAATCGCACAAGTCCGAGTCGATGATTTTAATAGTCTGGATTTCCTGGAGTACCTGTACAAGTGATTTGCTTATTGAAGAATCTCAGATGTAACCAGTGTTGATTCTGATAGGTATATTGGTGATAACATCATCGGTATACCATTGAGGATGGGACCTTTGGGGCGCTGTCAAGACTAAACGACTTGTAAGTTAACACTGAATAGACAATATGCATGTTTGCTGTCTAAATTATGTTCGCAATGTCTCATGCTTCGTAGTTCACGAATCAGTTTGACAATGAAAAGGCCAACTTTTCTGGCATGTTCCGCGGACTCGTCTCTTTAGTTAAGCTGTGAGTAAACAGGACTCGGCAGAACTGCTAGAAAACTATACTTTGTGTAGTCATTACAATTTATTCCATCAACTCCTATCTCGCATATCACCAGGAGCCTGTCCCAGAAATGTTATTGCCACAATAGAATCTGGTGCTTTTGAAACACTGAACGCACTGACTGAACTGTAAGTGAACATCGGGGCTTGCAAGTGGACAGTTTGAAAAGATTCACTCGTTTCCTTTTCCCATAGGAATCTTCACCAGAACAAGTTGGCTTCAACACAGCGGCTGTAGTCTGGCGTCTGTTACCACAGTGTGGCCAAGCACACGTTTCTACCCAACCTCGGCAAAAAATTACTCTTTTGTCCGTTTCCCTGGCATTCGGAACTTATTTTATTAAAAAAACTTGACATTTTACAGTCTTATCGCCTTGATACTTTAAGGAGCATTACTCTTCTTTAACACAGGAAAGTGTTCAAAAGGTGCGCAGTACCTATAAGCTGGAAATCACGGTTCCTCATTGCGGACCTTAAACCGGACGAAAAGTGGAGAAACTCTTTCTGGTGCCCTCTGGCTGGTTTTCGCTCCACCTTCTCATCGTTAATTTTCCGTCTTCATCCTGACACGTACTAACTTACTTCCTCTTACGAGTAGTGCGTCATGGTCTCAAGTCTGGTTCTTGCAGCCATATCGCTGGATTGATACGTGGCCATCTATGGAACCCGTAACCGGTCACTGAGCTACTTTTCAGTCAAACTTGACGTAGCTTGTCTTTTCGTCACGTCTACATTGATAGCCGTCACTCCCTTCATCAATACCCACCTCTTGTGAGTCCAACTTATATGCATGATAACATATTGAGAATAACTTTTCGTTTCTGTCTTGTTTTGCAAAACAAAAGAAACTTCTACAACCAGACGGGTATTTGCTTGGCTCTCCACCTCTCGGTTGCATCAACAAGAGAATCCGACTCGACGAATGTTCAGAGTTTCGAAAACCAGAAGCACGTTTCTAAACTTGCAAATATGTTTCTGGAACTCATTTGGCATGCCTTTGAAAATCTATCCGTCAGGCTTTTTTTTTTATACAAATGTTCTTCAGGGATTCTCTGAAGTATTGCATTGAGATCTTCGTCACTTGGATGTACCCGCAAATGCTCTAACTCAATGAATGTTCCGCAGTTCGGCCTGCGAACATATTTGGTTCTCCCTTTTCATCTTCTTCAGGATTACCTTCAACATTTACTTCTCATTCTTGTAAACAAAGAAGAAATCGACTCCCTGGAAACGGATTTTTTTTATTCGAGTACTATGTTGATTACTCGCATTCTTTTTTACCAACACGAGCGTTCAGCTCGTTGCATTCTGGGAGAGATGCTCAACCTAGTCTTGTGGGTTATTTCTTCTCCTTATTAAACATCCATTCCTCTGATTTGCCCAAAGACGAGTTCATCGGGAAGCTAACTGATGCCCTTTTCCCAGTCGTATCGAGAGATTCGAACTCGAAGGATCTCAATCTTCACAGGTATTAAAACAGTTGCACGAAACTTTTAAACAATGGCTTCACTTGTCGGGTGTTAAGTACTTCGGCCTCAGCCATTAAGTTCCTTAATCACCGACTATTTTCTCTTTTCAGGTTTGAATAGCGTCTCTGTCCTTGATAATCCTCTACTGCTACACGAGAATCTTCTGGAAGGCGATCAAGTCCGGACGACAGACGAGAAACACGGCCCAGAACAGGGATTCGAGAACTGGACGTAGAATCGCTTTGATTGTTGTTACCGATATGGTATGCTGGGTGCCCATCATCATTCTTGGATTCATGTCGGCTTTCGGTGACCAGCTACCCCCGACTGTATGTTTATTACTTCCAATAACACACGAGATTTTTCTTCAACGTAACGTGTTTTTGCATACTTATTAGATCTACGCTTCGATTGCAGTGTTCGTACTTCCCATTCGTAATTCCCATTCCCAACTCCGCCATTAACCCGATCATTTGTACTTTCCACACTGCGCCGTTCAAGAAATCAGCCAATGAGAGGTGGGCATCGATGAAAACGTCCTGGCATAGACTTGCGCAAAACCTTAGGAACCGTTTCAATCGAAAAGACCCCAGTGTAAACGTAGAAATGGCTAACCTCTAATAATCAAACTTAACCGCTTCTCGTTATCTTGACTTGACGTTTGAACACTACGTAATGCAGAACTTGACGCAATGATAACACCATGCTTGTTACGCTTGTTATATACAGACGTTCTTTACTTCTTGTTCACTTGTGTACTCGAATAAAGGTAGTATAACCTTCAAACAGAACATGTAAGCATCCTTTTGAATGACGGGAAGGAGCATCCTAAAACTGGCCGTCATGAAATTTCAAAGAGCCCTCGATCAGCACCAACGTGACACAAGTCAGGCACCGGTAGGATAGCGTTACCGGACGGTAGTTCTTGTTCGGGAACTGACACAAGTGTTAAGACAGATGAAGCACGGAATGCACTGACCAAGGCCGCCTGTATAGCACCATATGTGCCCGACAACTATTTTGCCTTAGCAAGTTCACTGTAATTAAAGACCAGATCGACATGATTTCCATGTGCTTTAGTAAACTCGTTCTCTTAACGAACCAAGGTGTACGACCAAAAGAGGAGAAGTGAAGGGAAAGAACTGAATCTTTCACAACTCCTTTGGCTGCTTGAACGTAAACAGTGAAGAAAAAAGAGGTACGAAGGGTAAATAGCAAGCAGGTGTGTCGGTTAGCAATCTATTTCAGTGAAACAAACATTTACGTTTGCGACTGATAGTGTAATCTTTGGATCAATTTCTCTTGCTCCACACTTAGAATCCATAAACGTGCAAGAATATCTACCGCCCCTATAGTTTATGTGTAAGCAATCTAGTCCAATAACAGAGCCAATAGTAGAATAGAATGGAAAATGAAAATACAGATGGATTCCACGGCAAAACTCGATAGGTATTTCGAGTATGTCGTTTAAAGTTAAAAAAGTATGTAAGTACGTGGTGCAGCACAGTAAAACCAAGTAACATTTTAGTGAAACATCGTGTAGTTGGTCCCGTTTCAAACTTCGTACCCGTTAGAGCGAACAACGTTGCCATATAAGTTAAATTGTTAAAATTCAATCACTGTTTACTTCTATGTGCACACGAGCTTTATAGAATAAAAACAAACTTTTAATTTTTTAAGAAAATCATAAACTGTCCTTACTCTTCCTCAAGTTTAATAGCATAAATATGCTGTCGTCATGGTTACCTAAAAATCGTCTGCTTTGCTGCTTAAGGGCGCCACAAGTTCTTAGAACATCAACACAGCGCTATACCTAAGAACGGATTAACCTTTTCGCTAATATATTAGCGTTTCACCATGACTAGTTTAATTCTAACCGATCAGTTTAGTTTAACAAACTGTTCTCACGGACGCACCCTTAGCGATAATCTTTTAACGTCTTTTCAAAATGGAGAGAAAACAGACACTGTTTTCATTTGTCAAAACCAGCGTGTTCTGTACGCACATCGAGCTGTTTTAGCAGCCGCCAGTCCCTTCTTCCGCTACCTGTTGCAGAGTTACGACCCGCACAACGACATTTACATATCGGTGACAGATTACGAGTACTTACACAAATTTAACTTAATCGGTTTTGCTGGTACTGATGTAAACGTTTGACACGTCCAGGTTTTCTCTTGTCGAGAAGATGCTCGCATTCCTCTACAGCGGGGAGGTGTACCTGACACGTGACGAGGAGAGCAGCTTTACGACGCTACTCAACGAGCTGGAAGTTTGGGGCTGCAGCTTGGTGGAGATTGCTCGAGAGCGGGAAACGACCACACCGACGACGTTGACCGACATCATCCGCAATACCGTCCTGGAAGATATCCCCGAAGAGTTACCCGCTGACGATCTGGATGTATTTGGCAGTGTTGATGGCATGGATCTAGATATGGACTCGCTCGAACCAGCGGAACTTTCGTCCAAAAAGAAAGCCAAGTCGACAGCCATTCAGTGTAAAACGTGCGGGCAAGTCTTCAACACGAGAACGGGGTTAAGAACGCACGTTATGATACACAAAGGGGAGAAACCATTCATCTGCGAAGTTTGCAGCAAAAGTATTATAATTGATTGGGTTAATTAAGTTTTATCTATTAACTGTCTGGATATTATCAGGTTTCCGTCAGGCAAGTCATCTCAAGACGCATCTCCGAGTCCACACGGGCGAAAAGCCTTTCAAGTGCGACATCTGCGACCGGGGCTTCTCGCACATCGGCAGCCTGAACGAGCACAAGAACCTTCACTCGAAAGACAAACCGTACAAATGCGACGTCTGTCAGCGGAGTTTCGCCCAGCGCAAAGCTCTGCGGGTCCACCACTGCGGAGAAAATCCCGAAACCTCCACGTTAACCTTCCCGTGCCCCCACTGTCCTAGATCGTTTGCCAGCCGACGTGGATTAGCGATACACCGCATGCACCAACACGCCGACGACTCGGAACCACTGCTGCAGTGCGAGAGGTGCAGTAGAACCTTCAGCAACGAAATGTCGTATGAAGAACACTTGTTAACTCAATGCGAATGACAAATAAATCCACTGTTATGGTTATTTTAATATGGCAATTAACAGATATCTTACATGGCAGTGGTCATCAAGTTCTGTATTTCTCACTTATGTTAGAATAATGTAAATCTAATCAGTCGTGATCAGGTTAGCAAGGCGGGTGGCCGTTCCTTTCGGTGCCATCAGGGCGCTGACCGGACTCCAGAAGCGGGACATCCAGCTGACGTACGAATGCATATGCTCCGGGTAGAAGTTGAACCAGACGTTCTCATTCAAGTTGAAGAAGGCAGTGTTACCGATAAGTTCAGCGGCTTCCAAAGCTGCTCTTTCCTTTACAGTTCCCAGCAAAAATTATTAACAATTCGAATTCATAAATCCAGGTTATGATATTTCATTTCAAATTAAAGTACCATCCAGAACGGTGGTCCACTTTCCAAACCGCCAGCATCCAAATAGATCCTCTGAGGTTTCCGGTCCTTCAGCAGCTGAGGATCCCTGAAAGACACATTATGAAGGTAGAACCCCTGAGTACCATCGGGTAGCGTCGGCCAGTACAGCGAGGACGATTGACAGGCGCCGTAACTGAAGACATCAGGTCGCGTCCAGACCGCGTAGCAGGTCATCAGTCCACCCAGGGAATAGCCGTTCATACCCAGGTGCTCCCGGTCGGTCAATAGCCGTCCACCGGCCAGCTCCACCGCTTTGGGGAGGGCCTCGTTGAGGAAGAAATCTAACCCGAGGTCACCGCGACCTCCTCTGGTGATCGGCGTACCGCAGCGGTCCTTCATGACTTCGAACCACTCTGGTGTAACATAACAATGGTTATAGTTTAATAAGTTACATACTCATTTAACTATTAGTGTTATTAATTAATAGACAAAAGCGGAATTATGTAATTTATTCCTTCTTACCTTCCGCACTAATCCCCTCTTCAAAACAACCTCCGCACTGGTCATCGTAAGTCCCAACTTTACACACGAAATCAGTGCCAGGGACCGGAGTCAGGTAATCGAAACGGTCGTTCTCGGTAAGGAAAGCCCATCCGACCAGGATCGTCTCCTCCATGATACCCGACACAGCCATAAAGTGATCGTAGACGTCGTGTTTGAAAACATCGAGGAAAACAGGATCCATATCGTAGACTAACAGACCGCCGTACTTCTTGTAGGGATTCTCGTTGAAGCTCGGTGGAAGATACAGGGCGATGACCACGGCTTTACCCAAATGGATCGAGTTGACGGTGAAGTTGGTAGCCGTCCCTGCAGTCTCGAAAAACCAAGGATAAACCTCGAAAGTCGGGCGATCCTGATACCAGGCTGATTTGGTCACCGGTAGTTCGACTGCGAAATTGGCCCCAATCATGTCTTGGGTGTCGCTAATCAGGATCCTGTACTCGAATTGATCGTCCGAGAGGAGAACAGTCTGATCCTGACAGGATTCGCACTGGTAACCGTTGATTCCGGAACGGAAGTTGATGGTCGTCTCCCAGGAATCTACAGCGACTTTGCTGAGAGGGACGCCGGATTGCCAGGTGAGGCCTAAGCCGTTGCCGCGGATGTAGAGATCCTGACCGCTTAGCTTTTCCTAAGAATTTTATATCAGTTGAATCATTTCAATTTACCATAGGTAGAAGACAGATAGATAGATAGATAGATAGATAGATAGATAGATAGATAGATATATGGATGGATAGATGGATAGATAGATAGATAGAAAGATAGACGGAAAGACACTTTTACCTCGGGGTATTTGACGCTAATAGTAAAAGACAAGTTCCTTCTCTCGTGCAACGGGAGCGAAGCGACGCATTCACCTCCAATGCAGACTCCATTGACTCCAGGCGAAATGGGACACGTGAATCCTTCATAGCACATCGCTTTGGGCCCTTTAGGGACGGCCAGTCCCTGCAGGACCGTAAGGACCGCACTCAACACTATCAGCTACAGATTGAAACATAATCTCGGTACACGACTTGAGCAATGTAACTCGATCGTTCATTGTTAGAATAACGTGGATGCTTGTATCACAAAATGTATGAATGTAACTACATTACAAGAAATACAATACAATCTATACATAACATACAGTACATACACTACAGATACTGCAATACATACTACGTACATATCAACTTTCAATTTACACGTAATATATACCTGTGCATATACCAACTTCATCGCTGCAGGCAGAGGAAATGAATGCGTTTCTTGGCCGCAGCATCCTCGTTTTTAAGTATCGAATCAGCGACGACGCCCGTCATTCTCACGGGGCAAACTGAGCATCGAAAGATAAACAAAGGCAGTCGTGCTGAGTAATGTGTGTGTGTGTGTGACTCGACAGCCTTTGGTGGGAAACACTGAGATATACAAACAGAAAGATGGTCAGATAGATAGGTGGTCCAACTTACGAATATATGAATCATTTGAACATTAGCGAATTCCTATTGATTTCAATCTATCTATCTATCTATCTATCTGTCTACGTATCTATGTATCTGTCTATCTATCTATGTATCTGTCTATCTATCTAGCTATCTTTCTATCTATCTCTTTCTCTATCTGTCTATCTATCTACCTTTCTATCTATCTATTTATCTATCTATCTGCATGTCTCTATGTCTATCTGTCTATCTATCCATCCAAAATCAACTTTGGTTAACAATTGCCATTGATGCCCCATGGACTTTACATGGGAAACGCGGGATATCCTCGGAAAAGGGACAGTTGTGCACTTTGGGCAAGTTTAGACTACAGCGGGAAAAGACAACCAGATAAACTGCAGACGTAAGTCTGATTATACTGAAACAAAGGCGTCCTTGTTCATAATTCTTTTATCATTTGTGTCCAAGGGCGATAAAGTTGTTCATACTAGAGTACAGATCTTTAAATAACCATAGGAATTCAGTTTATCAATTAATATTAGTTAATTAGTAATTAGTATAGGACCCATTGGAAACATCCAGCGTTATTAAAAGAAACGCACAACATTTCAATCACTAATTGCTGTATTTTGTGCACCACTCGACATCGTGAACTTCAATAGGATTGTGGCATAGGAGAACTAGCAAATCTTCAGCTGCTGCTCGATTCCTTTGACGATATTCAGCAATCGAGTCGGCGTCCCTTGAGGCGGAATCAGAACGCTGACCGGACTCCAGACTCGGTAAACCCAATTGAGACTGGAATGCGGATGTGTTGGGTAGATCTGGAACCATAGGTTTTGATCCAACTGGAAGAACGCTGTCGATGACATTGAATCCGTAACTTCCACTGCCGCCGTATCCTGTGAAGATTTACAAAAAATCGTTTGATATTTCAATGAATCACCTTAATTAACATTAATTAACTGATGACAAATTCAATTAATTAAGTAGTTGACCTGGAAATAGGGAGGTCCACCTTCTACCCCGCCGACATCAATGTAGATCCTCTGCGGCTTCCTACGATCCCTCATTGCAGGATCTCTCATCGTCACATTCAGAAAATGGAACCCCATCTGAGCCTCGGGATCCATTGGCCACCAGAATGAAGACGATTGACAGGCTGCATAACCGATGACCTCGGATCTGGTCCATCCTGCGTAGCAGGCCATTAATCCGCCGAGAGAATAACCCATGATGCCTAAGTGATCCCTGTCGCTGAGAAGTCGATCCTGGGCCAATTTTCCGGCTTCGGGAAGAATCTCTTGAAGGAGGAAATCGATTCCAGCATCTCCCTGTCCGCCCTCGGTGTAAGGATAACCGCAGCGGTTCTTCATGGCATCCAGCCAGGCGATTGAATCCAGGCCTTCCGGATAGCAGTCGTTGCAGCGGTTCTCCAGAGTCCCGTTGATGCAGTCGAAACTCGTTCCAGGTACTGGAGTCAACCACATCACCCGCTCGGGTATCGAATAGTCACCCCAGCCAATCAGGATCGTTTCTTCCATGATACCTTTTAGCATTATAACTTTACTTAATCAAAGTTGAATCATTTAAAGTTAATGCTGATTGAATGATACCGGTAACAGCCATGTACTTGTCGAAAATGTCCTTCTGGAGAAGTTCCAGGAAAGTTGGAGAGAGATCGTAAACCAAGAGAGCGCCGTATCTCTTGTAAGGATTCTCGTAGAAGCTCGGCGGAAGGTACAGCGCGATCCTTCTCTCATTGGTCGAATTCAAAATGGCGGATTGAAGGGAGAAGCTCATTGGTGTTCCCGTCGTCGAGTTGAACCAAGGGTAGACTTCAAATTGCGGCGATTCCGGAAGCGCTGTTTTGGATACGGGGAGTTCCAGGGCGAAATTGGCACCAATCATGTCCTGGCTGTCGCCAATCAGGACGCGGTATTCGAACTTTTGATTGGATAAGAGGATTGTCTCATCCGGACAGGATTCGCAGAGGAAACCGTCGATCCTCGTTGTGTAGACGATCGTTTTTTGCCAAGTATCTTTGGAGATTTTGGTTAAAGGATCGCCCTTTAGCCAGGATAGACCCAAACCGTTGCCGCGGAGGTAAAGATCCTGACCGCTTAATTTATCCTACGAATGATTAATTTAAATCATTATTATTATTAATTTTAATAGAGTTATTAAATAAGTATTTCGATGTTTATTTATTTTTTTATACTAAGGTTGAGGCTTAATTTAATTAGAATTAACTTCAGTCAAAAGTTAACGCGCTGTACCTGATATTTTGATATTTGGTTTTGATATTTGATTTATTCATATATCTATCGATCTATCTATCTATCTATCTATCTATCCATCTATCTATCTATTTATACATCCCATCTATCTATCTGCCCATCTATCCATCTATCTTTACGTTTCCATTTCCAACTTTTGTTCTATCTGTCTGTCTATCCATCTACCCATCTATCTCTATCTACCTATCTATGTATCTATCTGTCCATGTATCCATCTATCTATCTGTCTGCCTATCTATCCATCTATCTATATCTTTCCATCCATCCAACTTTCTTCTATCTGTCTATCTATCCATCCACCCATCTATCTACCTATATACCTATCTATCTGTCTAGTTATGTTTTACAGTTCATCCGTCCATCCATCCATCTATCAATCTCTTAATTTAATTCTAATCAACTTTGAGTCAAAGTTAACGGGTAATACCTCCGGATACTTGACAGTGATAGCGAAGGATAAATTCCGCCTCTCGTCCGCCGGAATTTCGGTAACGCAAATACCGCCGAGGCAGATTCCATAGACCCCCGGGTCGGTCTCACAGCTTTGTCCCTCCGCACAAGGTTCTTTCAATTCGGCGGTCCACGCGGAAGCGACTACGGCCGCACACAGAAAAACGATAACCTAAAAAACGACTATAATTTACTAATAACATCTACACAACTATATCGATAGTTATAATATGATAATAACATGAAAGTAACTACAAAACGACATGTTAAAGGTACCAAATAAGAATTAAGAAAAAAAACAGCTTATCGTACCTTCCCCATTTCGCGCCGATTCAATACTGACAGCTCACTTTACCTGTCCGGTGAATAAATAACCGGGCGGGACTCGCTGGGCTTAGTCATACAGTCGATTCATCGTTTATCGAATCATTTATCGACAGATAACATATTATCAATGACGTAATAACACAAACGACTGAGTCACTTCAAGGGGGAGGGAAAAACACACAAAACACAGGAATCTGATTTAAATCGCATTACTGGTTAAACATAGGATCATCGTTACACGGAACCGTTGTTTGATGTTAACTTCAAAGGACTGGGCGATCCTTGCGGTGCTAAAAGTACGCTGATAGGACTCCAGACTCGGATGACCCAGTGCAGGTTCGTGTGTTCGTAAGTTGGATACGCCTGTACCCATAAATTGCGGTCCATGGTGAAGAATCCAGAGCCCTGCATCCGATTGGCTGCCTCAGTCACGTGACCGATCTTTAAAATATCCAAAACTGAATATTAGATCCTTGAAACATTATATTATATTTATGAATAATAGTAATTAGTCATTCCGTATGCGAGGTAGTATAAGGAGACTTACGTCTACTCCATTTTCGTCGATGTAAATCCTCTGCGGTTTGCGATCCTTCAACAGTTGCGGATCCCTCAGGGTCACATTGAGGAAATGAAAATCGGGTTTAGCATCTAAGTTGACCGGCCAGTAGAAAGACGACGACTGACAGGCAGCGAATCCGAAGACCTCGGGTCGGGTCCAAGCTGCATGACATGCCATTAACCCTCCCAGGGAGAATCCCAGGATCCCGATACGATCCCTGCTATTCAATACGCGGTCATCGGTCAATTCGACGGTCCTGGGAAGCGCTTCCTTGACGAGGAAATCCAGTCCAGCTTCACCGAGGCCCCCATCGACGAAGGGATAACCGCAGCGATCCTTCATCACCTCGAGGTAGTCCCAGTAACCGAGTCCGTCGGGATAGCAGTCATTGCAGCGGTTCTCCCAGGTACCGTTGATGCATGCGAAATCGATCCCCGTGACCGGGGTCAAGACATCCAGCCGCTCGGTTTGGTTGAAATCGCCCCAGCCGATTAGGATCGTCTCGTCCATGGTTTGTGTCGTCACCGTGTACTTGTCGAAGATGTCACGCTGCAGCAGCTGTATGAAACTTGCTGTCAGATCGTAAACCAGGAGAACACCGTACTTCTTGTAGGGATTCTCGTGGAAACTGGGCGGTAGGTAGACTCCAACGCTGCGTTCAGACTTCAGATGAGTTGAGTATATGGAGAATTCCAGGACTGTTCCAGTCGTCGAGTTGAACCAAGGGTAGATTTCGAATTGCGGCGATTCCGACAGCGCTGTTTTGGATACGGGGAGTTCCAGAGCGAAATTGGCGCCAATCATGTCTTGGCTGTCGCCAATCAGGACGCGGTATTCGAATTTCTGATGGGTTAGAAGGATCGTTTCATCCGGACAGGATTCGCAGAGGAATCCGTCGATCCTTGTTTTGTAAACGATGGTCTTTTCCCATGTGTCCGTGGACGTCTTACGTAATGGAACACCTTGCTGCCAGGATAAACCAAAGCCGTTGCCGCGGAGATAAAGATCCTGACTGCTTAACTCTTCCTGAAATAGATAGATAGATAGATAGATAGATAGATAGATAGATAGATAGATAGATAGATAGATAGATAGATAGATAGATAGATAGGTAGATAGATATAATAAAATAGAGATATTACCTCTGGGTATTTAACGACGATGCTGAAGGACAAGTTGCGTCTTTCATCCGCTGGAATCTCGGTAACACACAAACCCCCCAGGCAGATACCAACGACTCCGGAGCTGGCGTCGCAAGGCAGTCCCTCTGCGCATGCTTCTCTGGATTCACGAGCTGCGAGGCAACAGCCGAAGACACCAGCAAACAGCAGCAATTTCATAAACTGCAATTGAAGTAATAATAATAATAATGCCGTTAGTTATAAGACAGTATAACAATATTAACTTCAAATGAATAATGTTTAAATTATAAGAAACGTATTTAATAAATTAATTAACGTTTAGTACCTTTGTCTTTTGTCAATAACTTTGATAAACAGTACAACAAAATTAACGTTCGATATCTACCTATCTACCTATCTATCTGTTTATATGTCTGTCTATCTGCCTACCTATCTATCTATCTACCTATCTATCAATTTATATGTCTACCTGTCTATCTATCTATCTATAAATCTACCTGCTTATCTACTTATATATCTATTTATCTGTCAATCTATCTATCTTTCTATCTATCTTTTAATCTTTCGTTCTACCTATCTATTGAACAGTGACTACGTACAAATACAAGCCTGTAACCTCATAATCTATTTTACGTTACATTCCAGTTAATCACTCATTAAGTTAATTAATCTATTTGAAGTGCATATAGCTAATATACTTAAGCAGCGTGTCTTACCTTATCCATTGGTTGTTAGCGAC
>JAIQCU010000991.1:7500-29038 GCA_022114935.1 Leptestheria dahalacensis | reverse complement strand
CCTTACCTATACCAATCTACCTATCTTTATAAACCTACCCGCCTGTCTGTTAGGTCCCGCTCTGTTTACAACATTCACCACCTCTGTTCCACCCTATCTATAACTCCGTTGTTTGCGACTGATGACGTTTCTCCAACTGACGACTGAATGACCCGTGTAACTAATGATATCATTCTATCCATCTGTTTAATTTGTGTCGAATCTCTTTTCTGTCATTTCCAAGCGACAATTGTAAAACTCTAATACTTATCATCGGAATATTCGGCTTTTGCTAGCCGGATACAAGCCATTCGTGTTATAGCCACGAAGACGCATGTTCTTGTTTACGTCTTGCGCCTTAGTTTCTTTGCATTGAATTCAATGGGCAATGGGTATAACATTAGCTGCGTTGTCAGTATTAGATTTTAAGGGCGCCAGTTTAGATAATACGTTGATTAAGGCATCCATACATCTTACAAAATGACGAGTAAACTGAACAATCATTAAGCACATAGTTCACGAGGAGGTACAAAGATAGATATGATTTTGGTTCCAAATGCCGAAGAAGTTTCCATCGGAGGTTCGCGCGTTCATTTTAAGATTCTAATCTTGTAAGACTGTGACTATGGATGACTATGGATTATCTCTTCTTTTGTCAAGATTGTATACTTGAAAGGAGGTCTTACAAATGGCAGTTGTCATCGGGCCACAAGAAGCGTACAAACGAGGCAAGGAATGAATTAATAACGCCTGACGTAGGCCTAAACGCCGCATGAAGAGCCAGGGAAACCCGCGCGCCCAAGTACCAAACTATAAATAACGAGATATTTTTGAGTTGTATTGCGGGGCCCACAAGGGAGAATTTGGTAGGGGGGAGGAGGGGAAATGTGTCGATTCGGAACCCAGGGATTTTTGGCACAATCTTCACGGATGCCAATGTGGATAATCGATTCGATACTTGCAGATGTATAGGGCGAGAGAAGGGCAATAGGCCCACCAGTGTAACGGCAGAAGAACTCTGGCAATTTTAAAACCCTCCTCAACCCTGCCGGCAGCCATAGTTTGCTTTTGTCCCAAACTATAACCAAAGCCCTGCTTCCTGAGGCTTCAGCTCTATAATACAAAAGCCCCTCTCTCTACGTACATCAATTGACGTACGTTTAAGCTGATAGTATATCGTTTTAAAATGCATCTTTGTCATAAGGGGATTAGCTAGGAATGTTTGTTATAACTTAGGAAAAGAGAGGACGATGTTGGTATTATTGAACAGGAGCAGCTATAACTTTATACCTTAACATGATAATCGTATATTCTAAAAGATATCAAGTTCACCATCGCCAAAAAGCTACAATTTAATATTGCAAGATGCCCTTTGATTCTTTGAAAGAGCCTATTTCATCTAGTTGTGTTCAGGTCGGTCCGTAGCAAGTAAAAAGGACCGAATAGTAATCAGCGCGGGTAGGTTCAGGACCCGGGCAACGGTAGTACGATAAACCATAACCGTTGGCGATGAAATGTCAATGGCTCTCTCTACCGATGTGGGAGGTAAATAGTGCTAAATGTTGCGAAGCGATTACAGCGTAACAGCCGTAAATTCGGCCCCCATCAACAGCCCTGCCCCGCAATTTATAACGTTTTCAACACACATGCCCAACAATGAGGATTCGTTATCAACAGTACAGCGTTGCCATGCCTGGCTAAAAACTGTCTCTCTATATTACCAACTCTTTAGAAAATCAATTCGTCCATGGCTTCTTCCCCGTTTTTTTTTACCGAGGCAAAGAAATCATCTACCGAATCTAACAGAGCGGTGAACATTATAGAATGTTAATTAACTAAGTTAACTCTATAAACATATTATTTATTGGTCTACAATATAGAGCCGAATACGCTGACTCAGAATATGTGTACATTATAATATTAGAGTTTATTGTATTCAGGTAAATATCAAGCGAAGTGACGAAAACGAACTGGCAATGCCGCGCGCCTGTAGCCGACGTATAGGGAGTGACGTCTTTAGCTAGTCACGTGACGCGGCCAGCCAATCAGCGTTTAGTCAACAAAAGCGTTTAAGATATGTACCCTAGTGTTTTTCTTTCTCTTTTTTTGAAAAAAAACGATCTTGTGTTTATTTAAAGCGTTAAACAGATTGTTCAGGAGGAGGACATACGACGATTGTGACGGTAAATGCGTTGCTAAGGAGCGTGCCAACATGGCGGATTACATGGGCGAGTTACGTGTGACATTCGATAAGTTTCGCCCAAGAGAGAGGGCCAGCAACAACAACAAGAACAACAATGGCGGCGCGTTTGGAAATTGAAGCGCGCGCGGGAGTTTTGAATTACCCGCCAACAAGGCGTGTACAACAAGCGTCTGACAATTGACTTTGACACGCCCCTTTTCTTCGCCCTATCAAGTTGAACAAGCGAAAAACAAGTGAGGAAACCGATTTGGCTATAGGGCAACACACAATAGAAAAAGTGAGACTCGAGATTTTGCGCGCTCGGTTAGATTGATTTACCGGAGATAAACCTTACAATGAAGAAACAATCACTTCTATAGTTTCTTTTATCTAATTGAATCTATTTGAACTGATTATTAATTTATCTAAATGATATGTCAATAAGAATGTCAGGTCATTGTCAACCTCTGCTTAAATTTTTATGAAATTGTAATCACCACTTGATTTGCTGAAGTTTATGTTTACTGACACCGACATTTGCAATATCTCTTCGTAAAATGAAGCTATACCTTATATCTTGCTATTGGTTATATAGTAATAACATGTTCGTTTATTTGACTATTTATGAATAAGAATTGATGCGCACCTTAATTGAAATCATCTCATCTCAGATCGTATATCAATTCAGGCTATGTAAAGGTTAAAACCCGTATGTAATGTTATATAAGTTTCTATATTTTTACAAGAAATATGAATGTATAAACTCTGACAGTTACAATATTAAAGTTGCAAGTTGTTACCTAACCAGAGTAGTGTTATTCTTTACCGTCGTTTATATACCAAACTAATTATGGCGTTTAACTTTCACATCATCTATACTGTAATGTTCATGTTTATCAAAACTTAATTATCAACGAAATGCGGTTTCAGCGTGTAGGTTCCTTCAGTGCAAAAACCAGCAGGCCTATACCATCAGTTCAACCAGCTCTGCTTCCATAGTCTGGTTGCTTATGGAGGTAGGAACTGCTGAAACTGCTGATGTTAGCCCAGACCCAGCAGGCCACGGTTTGCAGTAGGTCGTTCAGCAGGCTGGTTTCGAATGGGGGGAGGTAGGAACTGCTGAAACTGCTGATATTCGCCCAAATCCAGCTGGCTAGACGGTTAGCAGTAGGTCGTTCAGTAGGCTGGTTTCGAATGGGGGGAGGCAGGAACTGCTGAAACTGCTGATATTCACCCAAATCCAGCAGGCCAGCGATTTGCAGTAGGTCGTTCAGCAGGCTGGTTTTCAAATGGGGGGAGGCAGGAACTACTGAAACTGCTGATATTTGCCCAAATCCAGCAGGCATACGGTTAGCAGTATAGGTCGTTCAGCTAGGTTGTGGATCTGCTGGGCCTATTCTCCTGTTCTAGAGAGAGGGTATAGGAAGGGCGTTGGGCTTTTATGGCACGCAGCTTGGCATATATGAATACTCATATGCGTCCGCGCAATGTGTTTGTGAATAGAGTGTGAACATTTAGAGGAAATTTTTTTCCCCCTCAAAATGGGCGACGCCGACCTTGCGCCAATGCAATTGGTTCTGCTCTTTCAGGGCTTGGGTTGTGATTTGCCCGTTCTTGGTTTAACACCCCTCCCCTTCGCTCCCCCCTTACCCCCTGCCCTCCTGCACCCCCTCCCCCCAGTTTTCCCCGTAAGAGAAACACGGGAAGCCCAAACGGATAACGTCACACTCATTTGCATACATTAGCAGCCCATTGGGCCAGCACAGTTAGAAAACAAACCGCTGAAAAGCCGAAATGGCATAAGTACACGTGTCGATGTGTGTTATGGCCGTCGTGGAAAAGTCATCCGTCTTGTTGGCAAAACAGTCAACAAGAGGATTTTTTCCTCGCCTTTCACTCTCCCCTCAGCACCGTCCATTTACCGATACTTGTCAGAACCCGCCATGTTTAATATGCTAATTAGAATGTGTGATCGATACAACGGGAGAACCGCTTGTTGTAGGATCACATGCGATGCGTACTGTATTCAGCATGTAATAGTGCTACGTGTAAACACATGTGATGAGTCATGTATGTGCGTCAGTGAATCTCTAAGTGTAGTTGCTGTATTAGTAAATATGTGTAAGTAAAGTATAGTAATAACTAGTCATCATACGCGTAATTAGTAATTAGTATAGTTTAATACGTTTACTAATCTAATGTTTCATTACAACTTATAACAACCATGACAACTTATGATTCTTATATAAGATTCGTAAGATTGTTACCACAGTTTTGTTGAAGCGTTCAATTTCCAGAGAATCTAAGAGATTCTTTCGTGTATTTACCAGCTCGCCGTGTGAATGATTCACTTGTTTTACTCACAGTGAACGAGATTCTCTGAGAATCCAAACGCGCTGTGAGTATGTAAAATGATTCTTGAGATTGAGTTAAGGTCCTCCTACCATGGATTTGTAAAAGAATCTTGTATGATTCTCAGGATTCTCTACATCGTTTGTGACTCTCAAGAATCTTCAGATACTATTTATGACTCAGAAGTTAAAAATGAATGTCAACAGCAGAACTAGATTTACTATCGTCAGAGTTTCGGTGATTCTTAAGATTCTTACCGTTTCGGGTACATGACTCTAAACTTATAATGATTCTGAAAGGCCTCTATACAGGATTTGGTTATGTAACGGAAGATTCTTCGATGATTCTCAAGATTCTTTGTCATCAGTCAGGAGCGCCCGGCGGGTGGTAGAGGAACGATTGTGCTGGAGCTCGTAATAACCATTCTGAAGATTCTTCTCGTGTTACACAATTCTCGGGTCCTCCAATCTGTTCGCAACCCCTTAAGAATCTCAAAGAATCGCTCCAAGATTCTTACAATCTTCCTCGCTGCCAAGTCGGAAATCGGCATAGTGGAAGATTGTGCTGGAGCTGGTAGTAACCATTCTGAAGATTCTATTCCATAGTTACACGATTCCCAGGGCCTTCCTAAAAGAATCCTTAAACGATTCTCAAATTCTTGTATCGTTCTTCATACTGGAATTCTTGAGTAAATCTTGGCAGTCTGTTGGTAACTTCTCATGAATCTCGAGAATCCCCCAGAGATTCTTACAGTCAGAAGCGCTCGGCGGGTGGTAAAGGAACGATTGTGCTGGAGCTGGTAGCGAACCCTTTTGTATGGAACACTGGACGTTTGCTATTATGATCGACTTCACGCCCATTAGTTGAGCGTCTCGTTGGCACAAATGGTGGTTTTTGGGTCTGACGTGTGGCACATATATACACGACTCTCTCAGCAACTTTTTCCCTCTCGGCCAGATTTTCCCTCGGAGCAGTTTTTTCGCTTTTGTGTGTGGCGCCGTGCGTCTTTTCAGTCGCTGCGATACGCTCATTAGCCTAGCAGCTGCGCATGCGCCTAGATACTCGGCCTTTTGTATGAGATATAGCGTTCCACCAGCAAATCTAAATCATACAAATCTGTGGGTATATAGAAACCCCCGGTCGCTATATGGGGAGTTCTAGACGTATCAATCTAAATCTGTAATGTAAGTGAGCTAACATTAGAAATACCGTCGTAAATACTATAGGAGTAAGGATTAATACTGTTGAACTTGCATAATTGATCAGTTGTATGAATGAGTGTATTAATGATGTAAGGATGAGATGTTGAGATTATACATAATACTTTGATGCAAAAAAATGATATAGGTTCTAGTAAGTTGCGGAAATATGGGACTACCAATCCGTCCGTACATCCTCCATCTATCTGTCTATCTATCTATCTAGCTATCTATCTTGTATGTCTGTCTGTATGTCTGTCTGTTTGTTTGTTTGTCTGTTTCTGCGTCTATCTGTCTGTCTGTCTAACTATCGATCTATATAATTTATCATTTAACCAACGGTTTCCCTTCACCTATCTACCTAGCTATCTATCTATCTGTCTGTCTGTCTGTCTGTCTGTCTGTCTGTTTGTTTGTCTGTCTGCCTGCCTGTATCTGTCTGTCTGTCTATTTGCCTATCTATCTAATTATATATCTAGCTATCGTTTTAACCTTATCCATCTACCTAGCTATCTATCTACCTATGTATCCATCCGTCTATCTACCTACCTGTATATCTACCTGCCTACCCATCTACCTATCTATCTATCCAAGTGTAGCCATCCGTCCACACGCCCGTCTAATTATCTGTCTACTCTCTTATACTTGTTCATTTATTTCTCTATTTATCTCTTGCCTGAACCAGTTTATTCAATAATACCAAATTACAATGAAATACTGTATGTATATATATATATATGTACTATGTATGTTTGATGCGATGTGCATCACATGTAGCAACAATCGACAAATTATAGTTGATCGCTTATGGCACCCACGTTTTCAAAGATATAGCAGCCAAAAAAATGCTGAATGTACAACTGATAATACTTTACGTTTTAGTAAAGTTTCATTTAAATCGGTTTGTTAGCTCTTAAAAATAAAATTCTAAATTCAAACAGATCCATAATTTCCCCAAATCCTTTTTTGGCTCTAGACTGTGCTTTTGTTTATATCTATAAATTTGTAATAGGAGATTAGAATAATTCTATACAAGGCTATGGATTCCTTAATGGCGTAATTGCTTGTTCATTACTCATTGAAGAGGAGGTTTCTCTTTTGCTATAATACCGGGCCCCGCCAATTAGGACGTCAAACTGTTTCACCGCAAAGATGATGCTTTTTCATTAGAAACTCTTCTTTTACACTGAAATTTCCTTGGAGAATACGAAGGAGTGCTTAATAGTGATTAGCCAGTCAGGTTGGGGGGGATGTTTGAACATAACGAGAGTGGCAATTAGGCGGTGCGCGCAGGAATCGATTGCGCCTTTTAATGGGCGTTAATCGATAGTCGGTGGGCGTGCGACGGACGTTAACGCCAATAAGAGAGTCGTCAAGCGCCTAATGATCACCCTGCGTGCACTAATGATCGGCCTCACCTTTCCCCATTCATTACGTGTGTGTTGGCTTGTGCATGGTAGTTATATCCAAGCAACCGCAAGGCCGCATTCAGAAAAACTCTATACCGTCTACCAACGTGTTGAACGGTCCATTATACTTTGACCTTTAATAACAGCGAAACTATTATTCCGAAGTGTCTGAAAATTTCCAGTTAGATTCTCGGCTATAAGGTGACGTTTGACGCAAATTTTGATGGTTATGGAGGTATAACTTTAAAAGATACAAGCAAAAAACCTTGAAGCCCTTATCTGTTCCGTCGATGCCTCCGCCGTCCGTTTCATCGACATTATGCCCCGGAGATCAGCGACATCTAGCGGATACTAGTTGCAACGAAGGGTTATCTTAAAAAATATAGCCATTGTTGACAATTCATTGATACGCTGACACTGTACACAAGTTGAACTGATTTGCTAAGCTGACCAATAGGGCTTACGCATTATGACGTCACGTCACGTGACCCTCCATGGACAGTTGACTTTTACAGGAAAAGTTATTTCACTTAATCATGAACGCAGTCTCTTCCAGTTCATTTCATTCAGTATGTTGAATATCATGATGGAGATAACCTTAATTTTACACGGAAAGAATCGGTTGATGACTATTGGCGGGTACTTTAAAACGCCCTACAGACATGATACTGTCATAACAAGCTACTGTTTCACTAAAATTGACGGGAATGATCAAAACTGTTCAATCTTTGGGATTTAATTGTGGCCAAATTAACGAGCCGATTTCGATAAAACTTTATGAGTATATTAAGTGCGAGTAGGTCTACTTTTGGTAATTTTTGGGCTGCTCTAACTTTAAACGTGTAGGAGTAATTCGCAAATAACTTTTCCACGGCAAGAACCCTTTTTTTGGCTATAGATGGTACTGATCGAGAATCGACTGTGCGACGTAAATCAGCGCCACCTATATTAGTAAACTTAACCGGAACTCGACAATCGACCGTAACCAAGCGATGAAATAGTCGATTGTGTTTTGTGGAATTTATGTGTCTTGTTACTTGATCGTAGTTGGCCACACGAGAGATGGAGAGAGAGAGAGAGAGAGCTCGTGCCTTGGCTCGCGGGTGGGCCCGGTTTCACTGCGGTCGTATCTTTTACTGTTCAACTTTTTTAATTTTGTGTTTTTTTTAATTTATTTTCATTTTAGTTTTTTAATTAATTTATTTATTTTAACCGCACCAGTTTTATGAATATCTAATGCCTTGTATACTTCCTGATTAACGTTTAACATGCTTTTAAGTCTAAGTATAGTAATGTTTAAATTTGTTTCAACATTACTTAGTTTGTACGAATCGTTATAATATTATCTTCAAGCATATTACATAATACTGTATCATAATATGATATTACTTGTAATAATGGTATTATAAATTGATAACCTGGTTCTGTCTATCTATCTATCCATCTATCAGTCTATCAGTCTATCTATCTAACCTATCTGTATATTTACCTGTCTGTCCGTGAATCCACCTATTAAGAACTGAAGTCCCAAATTTTCTCTTTTTTCCGGGTAACATGTTATAGGTATTTCACACCTTTAGTTATTTTAATTACAATCCGTTTATTGTCTATTACCGCTTATATAATGAGATAATACATTGAGTCATCACGCGCACTTTACCAGAAAAAAGGACAGAATTTCGCACAGTACTATGACAGTTGCATATCAATCAAGTAAAGATCAAGGTTTTGGGCTAAAAATTACCTATACTTTATAAAAATCGGTTATTTTTCAATTTTTAAAGAAAAGGTCAAAGGTCAAAACTTTAAATAAAATAACTCAGTTTCAATGAACTCTGCTAGCACAGAACATGCTGGCCTCCATCCCGGTGATCTGGTGTCCGTAATACGGATATCCGGATTTAGGTTCCGTCGGTGAATGCGGATTGAGGGCCGTGAACGGACCAGCAGCCGCCGCTTGGTTAACGTGGTGCTGACCGTGATTGGCGCCTCCGAAGAAACTGTACGATTCCGCCGAAGTCCATCCGGAAGACTGGGCTCCGTGATCCGCCGGCTTCCGATTCCAGGCGTTCATTCCCATTGCGGCGAAACCTTGAAACTGGTAGCCGCTCAGCGGAGCGGCGGATGAGACATCCTGCGGAAGAGGAGCCGGAGCGTAGCTGTTGTAGTAAGCAGCTGCTGGAGGCTGTTGCTGATGCCATGTGCAGGCGGAAGCTGCTGCTGCTGCTGCTGCTGTCGGATGGGCCTGGAAGGCTGCAGCCACCGCTGCGGCGGAAGCGTGATCATTGGATGCGGATGCCGGATGAGATGCTGGGAACTGAGGACCGGGTGATGGAAACGCCGGCAGCTGCTGCCCCGTCAGCTGCTTGCGCAGACGGGCCCGGCGGTTGGAGAACCAGACTTGAACGCGAGCCTCGGTCAGCTTTGTCCTTCATAGCAATTAATTTGAAGGTTAATTAGATTTTAACATTGTAATTAAACTATTGTATAAATAATCCATAACTGGAAGTTATCTATGTAACTCAATGGAATTACCTACACCTACTCATCTTATCTGTCTATCTATCTAACTATCTATCTTCGTCTATCTATTGATCTGCTTATAAACCCATACAATGAGCAAATAATATGAAGGTAAGTAAATTTTTAATTCTATAGTATGTACAATCTTATGAGTAAAAGTGTCGTTTGTAAGCCAAGGGAATCGACTGATGTAGCAAGTTAAGTAAACAGTTGAGGGGTTAATAAAATAATAATAAGCAGTCATGAGTGAAACAGTGTATACGTTAGTTATTGGTTTGAATTAAGAAATAAATCGGTTGGCAATTTAAAGCGAAATGTTGTAAGAAATTAAAAATGTGAAGCTTTGCCAAAGTGGAAAGAACAACGTAGGTTCTCATAATAAAGAATGACTGGACATTTCAACATTCCTCGTCAGTCCATGTCTGGTACAAAAAGGACAGGAACCTCCTTGTAAAGGGTTCATATGTAGATAGACAGATAGATAGATAGGTCGACAAACAGATATATAGATAGATTGGTGGATAGGTAGTTAGATAGATAGACAGACAGATAGATATAGACAAATAGATAGATATCGATAGATGGATAGATGAATATATAGATATATAGATAGACCGATAGACAGATTGGTAGATAGGTGGTTAGATAGATAGATAGATAGATCGATAGATTGATAAATAGATAGACTGATAGACAGATAGATAGGTGGATAGGTGGATAGGTGGATAGGTGGATAGGTGGATAGGTATTTAGATAGACGAAAAGATAGATATAAACAAATATATAGATAGATGGATAGATGAATAGATAGATATATAGATAGACTGATAGACCCTTGTTTTGTATAGAAATAGGTAATCAGATAGGAAGATAGGTGAACATACAGTTAGATAGATATATGCTACGTTGGTGTAAGTATACGCAGGAGATTATTGGTCAGATGTAGATTTAGTTGTTATATAAACAGACGAGCAGGTAAGATAGAAAGGATAATGTACAGACAGATAGTCTTGATAGGCAGGAAGATTTACAAGCGATAGACGGAAATACTAATACGTGATATAAGTTCGTTGTTAGTTAATTAGTATAGTAAAAGTAGTTAGTAGTAATCATTATATATACTACATAAGAATAACTAACGAAATTAACTTTAAACATCCAGTTAACTATATAATCGGAAAACTGGAAGGTCGATAAAAAAATTATCATCTTGTATGACTTAATAATGATAATTTTAACTGTTTTAAAATGATTACAGTTATTGTATTCATTCACCAGCGTATCCGATAGAGTGGGAAAGATAAAAAGTCGGGCAAACTCACTTTTGCGCAAGTTCCTCCCTAGTGTAGACATCAGGATACTGGGTTCTCTCGAACGACCGCTCCAGTTCCTCCAGTTGCTCCGCAGTGAACGTCGTTCTCGATCTTCTCTGCTTCCTCTTCAGCGGAATTCCGGGCTCGGATTCAATATCGGATTCGTCTTCCGACGTCGTCACTCCATCTATTCAAGGTATATACATAAGCAATCCGTTGAATTCTAATTAACGTAACTTTGTTAAAATCTTGAATTTCAAATCAAGTAAACAGTAATGGGTTAATGTTAATACTGATTACACTAATCGAATTATTGAAGACAGAACTATAGAGGAATGTCGTAATCTCAATGTTGAAAAAAAATTGGGAGATTCAGATTGTTGAGAAGAGAGACGTGGTCGGGAAAAGAGTGTGTGTGTGTCGGGTTTGAGAAAAGAAGCGAAAATTAAAGGCTGGTCAAAAGAAGCCGCCCGCCCGAGCAACTGATATCATTATACGAGCCGCTTTTAACGTGAAACATGCGACGTGTTATGGAAAGAATGTCAGCTTCAGACCTATGGCCCACCTGAATCTTCTTCAACTCTTCTTCTTCTTCCTACTTTTCCTTATTCGTCCTTTTCTTCTATATTTCAATTTTATTTTTATTTTTTAAAGATATTTTACCTTTTTTTTAAAAAAAAAAACAAAGTTTTGTTTTTATGTTTCTGAATAGTTTATATCGCGTTCTATTAACTTTCTCCTCGCTTTATTTCTCCGGGATGTTTATCAGTCAGTTTGTCTATCAAACTGTCTGTCTGTCTGTCGGTGTATCGATCTATCTGTCCATCTATGTATCTGTCTATACCTTTCTGTTTCCTTATCTGTGTCTCTGTCTATCGACCTTGTTCACCATCTGTTTATCTATCTATCAATCTAACATGGAATTATTCAAAAGATTGCAGGACAACTAGACTATTTATCTATCTGTCTGTCTGTCTATCTGTCTGTCTATCTGTTCATCTATTCATCTGTCTATCTATCTATCTATCTGTTTATCTATTCATCTATCTATCTATCTGTCTGTCTATCTGTTCATCTATTCATCTATCTGTCTATCTATCTAACTATCTATCTATCTATCTGTCTATCTGTCTAACTATCTATTTATCTATATCTATCTATCTATCTATCCATCTGTTTATCTATTCATCTATCTATCTATATCTTGTCTGTCTATCTGTCTGTCTATCTGTTCATCTATTCATCTATCTGTCTATCTATCTAACTATCTATCTATCTATCTGTCTATCTGTCTAACTATCTATTTATCTATACCTATCTTTCTTTCTATATAGTAAATATCTATCTATATTCCAATTTCTTGTCTCTCTCTTCCGGTCTCTCTATATGTCCATCTATCTATCTATCCATCCGGTTGTCTATCTATTTTATCTATCTTCTTTGCTGCATCCACTTACCTTTCCATCTAGTCTGTTGTCCACCTATCTCCGCGTCTATCTATTTCAATCTTTCTACTTTATTTCCTGTTTTTATTTTTTTCCTCCCTTTTCGTCTGTTTCGATCCTCGCCATGGCGACCTAAAGGTGACATCTCTTTAAGAACATCACACACGCCGCGGCGGCACTTTTGACTTTTTGACATTTTATTTATTTATTATTACTTCTCTATCAATTTTTTATCATTAATACTTTTTAACGTAGCATAATAATTTAATAAGCAACACTAAAATTAATTTTTGCCGTTATTGTCTTAAAGGTAATAGATAATCATATAAGAATCTACAATGTTATATTTATTTAAGTAGTTTAATAACAAGTTACAACTGATATATAATTAAAGATAATTTGTTTCTGTATACAAAGAAGAGTCCTTGTTTTGGGTAGTTTACTTCTTTTGTTATGGAACTGTGCAGGTAGAGAGATAGATAATAGATAGAGGTAGAGAGAGAGAGAGAGAGAGACCAGTGAAGTATAGCTTAATGAATGATGAGGTCATTTTCATTGGTGTTGGTGCTCCTTTTGCCGTGCAAATAATAAGACAGACACACGGGAAGCTTAATTGAGCCACAATCTAGTTTGATTATAACAAGAGGCTAATGACTTTTGCGGGACCCAAATTACGCTGGCAAATAATAACAGTGCTGTAATCAGAGCTGGACGGGACGTGTAATCACACCCAAGTCTCGCCTACTCTTTACCCTCAAACTCTTTTCAGTGCAACAGAAACCACGAGAGAAAGTCGCGCCCCCGTTTTATTGCTCACCAATGTTGTATCAACACAACAGGTGGTCGCCGTACGAGTTGTTATGTCCGTCTCTGACGTAATTGACTCAAATTCCGTCAATTATTGAGTCATTTTGGGTGATTCCCAGCTGAATTCTCAAATGATTTGATTATGTTTTTTTCCAGTCGAATATATAACTTCTCACGTTATTGTTGGATTCTTAAAAGTCAACTCAGTTTAGTTTGTTGTAATATGTTCGTGTTGACTGAAAAAAAAGTCGTCTTTCTCTTGTAATTTCCAGTTCGACATCCGTTTAAAAAGTCAACTATAGTCGAGCTGGTTATCCGATTTTACGGTCAATTTACCCAACTTTTCCAGTGATCGAACAACTTCTCGCATACAGAATCGATCCTATAAAATCAACTCGAGTTAAAGTTGTCGTAACAATCGAACGACTTTAGTTTTATATAACAAGCCGAATTCCTGCCATTCCCAACTCAACATCAGTTCAAAAGTCAACATCTTAAACGTGTCATTCGATTAGTAAAACCAACTTATACAGTTTTTCCAGTAAACTGATCGAATCCTCTTTCGTCGACTATCTTTCCACGTACAATCGAATCTTGAAAGTCAACTAAAGTTGTAACAACCAACCTCTCACTACTCATCGATAAAATGTTGAATTCCTGTTATCTTCAACTCGACAATCAACTCAGAAACTCAATCAACAATCAACTCAACAATCAACTCGGCTTTTATCGACAAAAAGTCGAAATCCTGATGCTACTTCCACATTTTAAAAGCGAACCAATCAAACTCGTATCAAGCAATTCCGACTTTGCCATACAACCACGTGATCGACTTCTTTAACCCAACTAACCAATTTTTGACAGAGGGACACCAAGCCGACTCGAATATCGTTTAACCGATGACAATCTCGACTTTTGAAACAGCCCTGGGAGGGAGTCGAATGAAATTGAATCGCAGTCGGTTTTTGGTGTTGGCTCTGCTGCCGCTGCTGCTGATTAGCCATTTCCATATGCAAGTCGATAGATTTTTGCCTCTCTTAAAGGTTTTTACACCAAGGGAAAGATATTTCATCGTCTGCGGGCCGTGCTGTCAAATTAGAATTATGGCTAACCGCGGGAGGTGACAACACCACGGCCAAAAAGATAGATGATCATTCTCACAACCGATGAAAAGGGCCCCATCAGACAAAAATCAATTTTTAAAAAATATGAAATTGAATAAAAATTTTATATAATAATTTATTTGGTACATTATTAATTAAAATGCGTTACTGTTGTAACTGTGTTATGGAATGAATGAATGAATGAATGAGCTTTTATGAATGGGCATTAGATATTGATGAATGAAGACATAACCGAGTTTATGTTAATTGAATAGCAATTACCGGCCAGTATCCCGTCTATGGTGTGCTGATGACCGCTGCCGTTGGAGCTGAGCGATTCCGCACCGGATCGGGACCCGCGGAGCAGGCGGCTGATGGAGGACACCGACGGCGCGCTTTGCTTATCGCATACTCCGTCCTGCTTTTCAACAGTATACTGTCTTAGACCTTAATGAGTCGATCCCCTGATATCGATATTTAACGGTCATAATTATAAATCGATATACAACAAGATGATAATTAGCACGATTCTGTAACTGTAATCTAATTAATTACAGTAAGGTTGACATTAAATAGAAAAGTGTACCTTAATAAGTCGATCCCTGATTTCCCAGGAGAAGATATTGGGATTCTCCTTCCTGTAGTCATCGATGCATTTTTCGACTTCCTCGGTGGTCACTTTGGGTTTGGAGCCGCCGATGACGCCCGGCCGGATGCTGCCGGTCTCCTGGTAGCGGTTGAGGATCTTGGAGACGCAGCCGTGCGACACGCGCAGCTGTCGCGAGATGACGCAGGGACGCACGCCGGCCGCCGCCATCTCCACGATCTTCAGTCGAATGTGATTGGGTAAAGGACGGCCGTTGATGAAGACGCCACCCAATTGGTTCACTCGGCCCTGTCCTGATTGTATAATATTAACATAACTGTTTTGTGCTAGATTTAATAATTAATGATGCAATTTATCATTGGATTAACTTAATCTGATAGTAATTAACTTAATTAATTAACTATAAGTGGAATTAGTGAATTTAAACGAAACGTGTTGATATGTTCCTTTCGTACATTTCTGATTGCCAAGTTTTAAAAAAAATGAATGAATGAATGAGTGTGTGGAGAGGAACCCCGCCATGTTGAATTCATTAATGGTGGAATAACACACGTGACCTCTCTACTTGACCTCTCGTCGTAAGAGAAAGGGACACAATTACCAGACAAAAATAAAGAAACGAGAGAAAGAAGGAAAATTAATGTATTTAATGAATTACATATGCCGTTTAATTCTCGTTAAGTTTTATGAGAATTTTGATTGGACCTCGGGAACAAATTTAGTGCACTTTCATCAAATTCACTGATAATTCAAATCAAATTTTAAATTACCATTGTTAATTAATAATTAGCATTTCGAAAGATTTTGGTATTCGTATTTTGATTGCACGTGTCATTCGTAATTAAAATATTTTCATTAGATCTATAGAGAAAGTTTACTGCAATTAAATCAGATGTATAATGGTAATTATCCACGTATTAAGAGATTTTAAAATGTGTGTTTTAATTTGTGAAATTTGTTTTTCTTGTGGTGCAGATATAAAGAGTTGACTTTTGTTTCTGAGAGGTGTTTTGTAAAGGCAAACCACAATATGCGGTCCACTTTGACACCTCGGCGGCTTGTTGTAGCCTTGTAATTATAGCTTTTAATTTGTTGCTCTTTCGTCCTAACCTCACAAAAGTGCCGACCTTCTCTCCTCTTGCCCAACAATGGCCGGGGTCACACAGAGAATAGCGATCGCACCAATCTTTCCCCCTCGTTTTTTCTTAAATTAATTTTTTATTTCACTATTATTTAGATAATTTGATTCATTTAACATTTCGAGGTGACGTGTTAAAAGTTTAACTGAAATACTATTTGATTTATTCGTCTAGTTGGGAAATGAGAGAATAGAGGAGGGCCGGTTGCGTGCGCCTCTTAATGAGGCACCTCGGCTCAAACTTGTCGGGACACAAACAACAAGCGGCGCAAAGCCATTTAGACCGTTAATTGATCCTTGCTTAAATAGATGCCTCGTAATATATAATTCGTTGACATACACGGGCGTATAGTCTTTGCTATGCGGTTATCCGGAGTATCCCAGTCTAAGGTTAATTTTAATTAACTTAAATGAGATTGAAGAATTTGATATTTTGCGAGAATTTACTAATCGGTTAATGTCGATATCTCGCAATAACTTGTCATTGTACGGCGACTAATTGTGTAATTTTAATCCTACATTTTAATTAATTGGACATTGGTTGTTCACTTGATTGTAATTAAGTCTTATGGCTCAGATCAATGTATAATCGTTGCTATTGTGAATAAATGTTGAATTTTACCTTGAAACGGGTAGCCAGAGAAGAGATTCAGAGTCGAGACCGACATTTTCCGTCTGTTTACTTCAACTTGATACAATCTGTTCAAGTTCAGTAGTCTGGTTTATGTGATTCAGTGTCCCTTCTCGGCACTTTTTTTTCAACGGTGAATGAAACACTATCTCCCTTGAATGTTGAATTTGAATGTTGGATTTTTATTGAAAAGGTGGAAATCGGAGAGATTTGAACGCGCGCACGTGAGACGATGAACCGAGAAGTCGCTCTGAGCAGTGGACGAGGAGAACTGAACGCGCCGGTTGCTCCAAGAAGACTGACTGTCGTCCTACAGGAGAAGAGACTTTTTCACCTGTTCCCTGGCCCCAAGAAGGTATCCTTTTTCTTTCAATCTTCGCCTATAGGCCCCCTCCCCCGTGGGACAAATTCCCAATCGTTTTTTTCTTCTTTGGCTTGAAATTGAATTGACTTTGGGAAGGACAGTTGTCCGGGATGATTGCCGGAAATGGGAATTGGTGGATGTTGGGTTATAAGAATGTCAAGGGGTTAATCGTATGGGATGAATTTTAAAGCGTTTTTTGGTCTTTTGGTTGAAATTGAATTGGATTGACTTTGGGAAGGACGGTTTGTCTGAATGATTGTCGGGAATGGGGATTTTGTGGATGTTGAGTTATGTGAGAAGACTGCTTATAGTTCGACCTTAGGGTATGAATTTTAAATCGCTTTCTTCTTTTTGTTGGAATCGAATTGAATTGACTTTAAGAAGGACAGTTGTCGAGATGATTGTCGGATATGGGGATTTGTCATGTTGGGTTTTATAGGAATCGTTTTCTTTTTGTTGTTGAAATTGAATTGGATTGAATTTGGGCAATTGTCGGGATGATTGTCGGATATGGGAATTTGTCATGTTGGGTTTTATAGGAATCGTTTTCTTTTTGTTGAAATTGAATTGGATTGACTTTGGAGAGGACAATTGCCGGAATGATTGTCGGGAATGGGAATTTCGGATGTTGGATTATACGACAAGGTTACATTGGATTCATTGTGTAGTTGTACGGTGCAATCGTTTTTTGATTGTGTGGGCAGTGTCGTGTCGGTTTTAGTGATATTGTATATGGTACATATGAACGATAGCTTTGTGTGACAGTGGATATTATCGTGTCAACTTTTGTCAAGTCATGACATGTTGTCTTGGTTAAGCAATATTGCCTAGTTGAATCATGTGATGTTGCAGTAGACGGTTTGATAATGTCGTGTCGTTTGATATTGTTATGACAGTAGGCTATGGGGCGAGATTTGCGATAAGGTCGTGACGACTTTGCTGTTACTGTAGTTGTCGTTCTAATAATATCGCTTAGAGGATGTCGTGTCGACATTGCTATTGTTGTCATGGCTACTTGTAATGTTTTGGTCAAAGATGGTTTCGTATAGCATTGTCTTGTCGACATGGTGGTATGTGTGTCATTGTCGTGTTACTCCAGATATATTTGCCGTGACGATTGCCATATCAATGCTGTTAATATTGTCGTATCGACATTGGGTGGTATTGTCGTTTCCTTTCAATGAGAATGTTGTGTTTATCGATAATGACGTACCAGCCGTTGTCGTTCCGTTTCGACGATATTGTCGTGTATTATCGTGACAAATGTCGTCCCGACTTAGCAAGCAATACTGTACTCCAAAATTGATGGCACATATCGATACTTGTCAAAATAATATCATGACAACACCATTTCGATATGAAATCGAATATCATATCAGATTGGTTTCGATTCGACTTTCAAATCAAATCATATTGCGTTTTCGGCTCTGTTGGTTCTAAACGATACAATCCACATCAAAAACTGATTGAATCGAACCCGTTTAATCAATTTAATTTCAATTTAATCAGTTCAGTTAAATTCAGTCTAGTTAACTATACTCAGTTAAACTTTAGCAAAATCTCAAACTGTCCAGTTAATTGAAAAACTAACTCGTCTTTTTTACATTTATGTTTTAAACCTCCTCATTTCGTACTTAGTAAAAAACTGACCAACTAGTTTCAGTATAGTTTCAGTAGATTGATAGATTTTATAGATTAGATTTGGTTGTAATAAATTAGATTGAGTGGATTTAGTACTTCTTACGAGATAGACGAGTATAGCTCTTTCGCGTGAGAACCTTTCCAGAAACTCCGGGCTGCTCAGTCCAAAAAGGAAGGTGCGGAAAATAAATTTAGAGGAAAAAGAAAAAAAAACAGGCAGAGGTGAAAACCTATTTCATTTTCTACACTTCCGAAGTAGAAAAACCGCAGCACGTTGAAAAGGGAAGAGGAGAATGTCTATTGGCCATTTAGGCCTTCAGCTCTTGTGTAGCCTTTTCTCCCTCTTCTTTTCTTCTATCTCGTTTAACAAGAATCATTCCGCTGGTCACACAATGAAGGATTCCTTTTTTTTAATTTAATTTTTATGTTTTACGAGGGCCTCCTCTTATTACACATATGTTGAAATCGTGAAAAAACCAACAACATTGCGATCTGTTTTCAATATTTGCTTACAGAAATGATACTTAATCAAACATGTAAGTTAATTTCACTGAAATTTTATCGACTCAATTCATGAATGACCGTAGGTAAAGCCGCTTTTTATGGGTTCGATAAAAAGCTTAACCGATAGAAAAAGTCGGCGAAATCTATATAAATCATACGAGAGCCAGTTTTTAATCTGTTTCGAGGAAAAGAGAGAGAGAGAGAGAGAGAGAGAAATACGCCAAATATCAAAAAGGATTTAGGGCTGTAATAAAGACGGGCATAATAGCATGTACCCTGCATTTACAAGGCATTTAAGGTTTGCTGTAATAAAAAGGCATTTTTCATGTGCAAGGGTTTGTATAGACCCGCAGCAATGAAATAACAAGAGGGGGTAAAATTTATTCCCGGTGGAAAAACTCCGACGGTGGTCCCTCCACCTCGGTATAACGGACACCGGAGTTAAACTAAAATTTGCGTTTTAAGCATTTATTTTGTATTCGACGCCTTTCAATTGCAATTTGAAGGAATTGGAGTCATTTCTGGTCTTCTAAGTTCGTAAATTAAGTAAATACCAGGGTCCGTTGTAATGAGGGAGCTACAGGGATCCAGGTAATCCTGACCTCGCTACAGCGGACACTGCAGTTTCTAAATGAATTAAGTTGAAATTAAGGTAAATAAGCAAAAATATTAAAATTATGTTTTAAACAAGGTTGGTTTACTGGGGAGCCTAAGAATGAATTACGGTAAAACTAGTCAGTGTCCGTTATAGCGAGTTCCTACTGAGAAGCATACAGAGCACTAGCCCTCACCACAACGGACAAAGTTTTAATTTCTTAGTTTTGTGATATAAACCTCATTTTTGAACCAAAATGACGCAATTCCTATTTAAAGCGAGTTGAGTAATCGCGAAAGTTGAATAACCTCAATTAAAAAATACGCAGGTGTCCGTTATAGCGAGGTGGGGCAAGTCTATGGATTTTGATAAGGGACAGCGGCTTCTTTTGAGTCGTTTAAGGCCGGGCGCTTATTGGTCGTCTAGGTGTGATGAACGGTGGTAAAGGGGCGTTCCTTGCATGCTTTGGCCATGGGTGGTCATTTTGAGGGCTTTTTTGAACTTTTTGCGCCGCGAGGAAATACCGCACTTTGCATTTACACCCTTCGCCATAATCGATATGTATACTTTTCAACTTGTCAAGTACACGTACCCGTTTAAAAGCTGTAAAAAAAGGGTTTGTTGCTGGGGTAAAGTTAATCGCCCGTAGCACCCACGTTTACAAAGATATTTGAACCAAAAAATTACCAAATGTAGAACTGGTAGCACTTTATATATCAGCAAAGTTTCGTTTAAATCGGATCGTTAGTTTTGCCAAAATAAAATTCTAAAAGTTGCAAATTATTACGATGATTCCTCCCTCTCCATAATCCACAAGTTCAATATATCGTATAGATAGATAGATAGATAGATAACTAGATAGATAGACAGATATGCTCTTTACCTTTGTTTCTTAAACCCTCTGACAAGAATATAGAAATACCCTTAACAATTCGAAACAATAAAGGATTGTCTGGTATATCGATATCGAGATGTAGAATAATATCGATAGTGAATTGATGTGTGTATCGGTTATATGACTTAATCGTCGTGCAGGGTTGTCCTATATATCGATACTGAGATTACGATAAATCGATACCTTTTTGGACTTGATGTATCTTATCGTTATCGTATCGACAAGAAGTTTAAATATCGACATGGAAATCAATATTGAATAAGAAACCTTACTGATGCAGAGTATCGATTATATCAGTAATAGAATTAGTTATCCGATAACCGATATATCGATACTTAAACTACGATATATTGATGATTGATACCAACGGTATCGGCACCAGTATATTGGTATCGATACCAGTATCGATATATCGTATCGTTATAGTGATTTTAACCATTGATAAGGAATTAGATATCGATATCAACAATTCTTATCAATTTATAGGATCTGTCAAGATATATCGATACATCAAGATCTGATAATATCAAACAATCCTGGTGAAAAATAAAACTTAAATTATGAGAGAAACTACTAATGAAGCTATTTGCATTAATATAAATTCCATCAGCAATTAAAGGGAAGAAAACATTAACGGTAATTATAACTCAGAATGTTTCTTCAGGTCATTATATGGGAAACGGAGCCGCCCCTTTTTATAAAACACTAATTATATAAATTACACCATTTACGGTTAAATAACCCAGTACACAAACCAGCAGGTCTATCTGGTTGTTTATGGAACTGCTGATCTTCATCCAAATTCAGCAGTCAGACGGTTATCAGTAGGTCGTTCAGTAGGTCCTCGAACC
>JAIQCU010000991.1:0-5000 GCA_022114935.1 Leptestheria dahalacensis | reverse complement strand
TTGTGTATCTCCATGTGTCCTACCTATGTATACTACCATGTAATTTTCTATATGCATATCTATCTATCTATCTATTTTAATCTATCTTGTCTAAATCTATTTCTTCATCTGTCTATTGACTTACTGTTCTGGTTATCGATCTATCTATCTAACCGTGGCCATTTTTGTCTCTGTCTGTCTATCGACCTATCTTCATCTGTCAGTCTGTTTATCTATCTATCCATTTCGTGTCTGTCCATCTATCTAGCTAACTGCCCACCTATCTATCTATTCTTTTATCTATCTAATCGTGGCCATTTATGTATCTATCTGTCTATCGACCTATATTCGTCTGTCAGACTATTTGTCTATCTATTTCGTGTCTATCTATCTATCTACTTGCCCATCTATTTTTTCATCTGTCTGTTGATTTACCGTTCTGGTTATCTATCTATCTATCTAGCTAATTGTCCACCTATCTATCTATTCTTTTATCTATCTATCTAACCGTGGCCATTTATGTATCTATATATCTATCCATCTATCTATCTATTTCGTCTACCTATACGTGTCTAATGTTTACCCATTTACTGGTATCTGAAAATCTGATCAAACTATCTATACTCCATCTACTCCATTACTCTATTCACCGTCAATTTTCTATCTTCTGTCTATAACTGTCTAACTGTCTATTTATGCATCTATTTAATTTCCGCACACTGATCCCCTAAAACAATGTAATTAAGCGAATTCACACGTCTTTAGCGCGGTTATAATTACACTGAAAGCTCGAACAAATTGCTAATTTGTGGTTTTTAATTTTCGCGTATTCAGATTCAGAGTGCATACACATACATCTAACGGGAATGTCTTCCTTTTCGCCGTGTTATTTAGTTTCCTACGCTATGCTTCTCTTTTCGTTAATTTGTTTCGTCTTCTTCTGTTTCTAAAAAGGGAGAAAAGAGAGATAAATAACCATGTCAAGCGGCATGTGTATTCAAAAGCAACCGAAATAACATCTTTATACATTCATCGGCACATGTGTATGTTTTCTGAAGACAAAGAAGACGATGAATACAAATATATTACACGTAGAATATAAAGTTTTTAATGTAATTTTTCTCTTTAAGTGTTTTAGTGATTATGCTATAGTCGAATGTTGTGCTGTAGACACTAATCCACACAGGGGTGGTAGATAGGTAGGTAGATCCACTGGTACAACATGGGTAGACGAGATAGTTGGATAGGTAGATGAACAGGGAGATGTACGTGTATACGTAGGTATCCTATATATGGTTGAACGATAGACAGAAAGATAGAATGGCAGAAAGACGGACAGATAAATGGATATATAGATCGGTAGATATATAGATGGATAGGTAAACATATAAATAGTTGGCTGGATAGACAGAAGGACAGATAGATAAATAGATAGATAGGCAGATAGATAGAGAATAGACAGATAGACAGATAGATATAGGTAGATAGATAGAAAGATAGAGAGATAGATAGATAGATAGATAGATAGATATAGATTGATAGACAGATAGATATAGATTCATAGATAGACAGACAGATAGATATAGGTAGGTAGGTAGATGGATAGACAGATAGATAGATAGATACATAGACAGATAGACAGTTAGATATAGGTAGATAGATAGACAGATAGACAGATAGACAGTTAGATATAGGTAGATAGATAGATAGATAGATAGATAGATAGATAGGCAGACAGATAGAGAGATAGAGAGTTTCGGGTGTTTGGCAGATAGCACAGAAATACGCGTAAGTCTTGCCTTTTTAGGTGAAAAAACACCATCTCTACATCTTAATGAAACTTTGAAACTACTGAAAATATCGGCAGTTGAACGCTGCACTTTGTTGAGAAAAATCACAGCGTAATTCGCAATATAGAATTTGAACAAACTGGCAACGCCGCTTTCCTTTACCTTCCCCATAGCGTACGCAGCAGACGAACTCCCTGATACTTCAGCAAGCTGTCTGTATGCGTAAAAAAACTTCACTTCTATCAATCATAATTCACTTAAAAAATTAACACGTGTAATTGCACATGTCTAGCAAACGAATTCTTACATATCCGCAGCAAACTATATCCTTGGAAAAAAATTCACTTTACCGCCGTGTTTTGCACTACAATCTTAATTGTTAAAAAATAGATAAAATAATAGATTTTAAAAATGTCGAAATTAGAATAGACAATGTGGCATATAAACCCCCCGCGTACGTGTTAATTTTTTTTCTTCCTCCCCTCGTTTTGCTCGTGGTGAAGCGCGCGGGGTATACACATATATCGCGAGATTTACGAGCGAATAATTGATCTTTGGTTTAGAATGGTGCTCATATAGATTTCTCTCTTGGAGGTGGCGCACATGTTATGCATAATAAAAAGCGACTGGCCAACTTGGCTGGGGGTCCCTGTTGTTTGTCAGCAGGGTTCGACACCCACCCGAGGTGCGACACACGCTGCGAACCCCTGTCCGCACCTTCTTGTTTTTCCCACTAACTCATACAGACTCACGATCACGAAACGTGTCGGATGCCCTCTTTCCCATTTCAGCCATTTGAAATTTCAAATTATCCATCAAATTTAATTTTAAAGTAGAAGTATATTATTACTCGAGAAGCGACGCCATTATAGTGGTATAATAGAAGAATTAGTTTAAAGTTAAGGAGAATTTGCGTATTTAGCAATAATATTATATTAAGGTGCCTTACTTTATTATTTAAAATTGACCTTGTACAGTCTAGAGCGGTAAAGAAGGGTTCTTGCTGGGGAACGTTGGATCGCAGTGCAAAAATCAGCAGGTGAAGGACCTGCTGAACGACCTACTGGGAACCGTCTGCCTGTTTGATTTGGACTGAACCGACAGAGATGAAAAGGTACAATGGACAAGCAGATAGATAGACAGATAGATAGATAGGTAGATAGAAAATTACTATAGCAACGTATGTAGACACACACATGGATACACTTGGATATACAAATAACGTATGTACTCAAAACGATAGATAGGTAGATAAGCAAATAGATGGATAGTTATATAGATAGATAGATGATTAAATAGAGATAGTTAATTAGGTAGATAGATGGATAGTAGAAGGAGAAATATAGACTCAATGCAAAAACCTGCTGAACAACCTACTGCTGCAACCATCTACCTGATGGATTTGAACGAATATTAGCAGTTCCAGCAGCTTTGCTGCCTTCATATAAGCAACCAGACTGGAACTGGAACCAGGAGCCTGACTGGAACCTGACTAGAACCCGACTGGAGCCTGAGTGGAACTTTCCTGGAACTTGACTGGAACATGACTGAAGCCTGACTGGATACTGATTGGAACCTGACTGGAACCTGACTGAAACGTGACTGGAACCTGACTGGAACCTGACTGGAACATGACTGGAGCCTGACTGGAGCCTGATTGGAACCCGACTGGAACCTGACTGAAACGTGACTGGAACCTGACTGGAACCTGACTGGAGCCTGATTGGAACCCAACTGGAACCTGACTGGAACCTGCCTGAAACCTGACTGAAACATGACTGGAACCTGACTGGAACATGACTGGAGCCTGACTGGAGCCTGATTGGAACCCGACTGGAACCTGACTGAAACGTGACTGGAACCTGACTGGAGCCTGATTGGAACCCAACTGGAACCTGACTGGAACCTGCCTGAAACCTGACTGAAACCTGACTGGAACCTGACTGGAATCTGACTGGAGCCTGACTGGAACCAGACTGGAACCAGACTGGAACCTGACTGGAACCAGAGCTGGCTGAACTGCTGCTATAGACCTGCTGGTGTCCGCACTAGGATGTATATAATTGATTGAAAGAGACGGATTATGCCGAGTTCTCTAATACATTTGTTTATATCCTGTGGGGAGAAAAAAACTGTGTAAACTGTGCGGCCGCCTAAAAAGCCACAGGGTTAACGTGATACACGCGTTACACAGTGATCAAGTTTCGCGTGTCTTCCGTCTTATGTACTTTTGCGGTTTCACACACAAAACGGCCGTCATAAATTACTCCCCGTGATGTGTCAAGTAAATTTTTTTTAAAAAGAGGAAACCCAGGTAAATTAAAGAATTCAGCTTAAGTTAATAATACAAATAAATTACTTTAAACGTATCATAACAATATCAACTCTGTTTTCCAAACCTCTTCTTTCTCCAACATGCTACAACGTGTAACATAAAGGTGAAAAGGAGGGAAAAGCTGAAAGTCGTTTGGCTCATTTCCACTGTGGAATTGGTTTTTGGTCTGTAGGCCGTTTATGAGCTAGTAGTGCTGCTCCCTGGTGTTAAGTCCCAAGATTTATGGCCGCCATAAATCGTCGACTCCTGTTAACAAGGCGCGCGGTTTTTTCGTTGTTGTTGGTAATTTCAACTGCGAAAAATGGCGCCGCGCTTGTACACCGGAAGTCGACAAAATGCGTAGATACCCTCCGCTTAAAAATGGCGGTAAATTTGAAGGAAAAAAACGACAAACAGATGGTTATGTTGAATTAACAAGCGTGAGATTTGAAAAGCGCGCGCTTTTGGCCACTGGGTTTTGTTTGTTAATTTAGAATAGGACTTGAGGTTTTGTTTGGAGATGGCTGTGTTAACCCGCAAATCTTGTTTAAAGTTAACTTGAGTTATATTTTACTTTTACTGCAATACAG
The DNA here is from genome assembly GCA_022114935.1 of Leptestheria dahalacensis. Lineage (NCBI taxonomy): Eukaryota > Metazoa > Arthropoda > Branchiopoda > Diplostraca > Leptestheriidae > Leptestheria > Leptestheria dahalacensis. The sequence continues at coordinate 327 of JAIQCU010000991.1, read as the reverse complement.
GTTAAAGGCATTGAATGGCTTATCAAAATCCCTAAAATAGAAAAGAGCAGTTAATTGTCTTTCTCCATAGGTGGCGCCCTAAATCAGCCAGCTGTAACAATCCCAACACTTTAACTTTCCCATTTATTATTAAAGTGAGATAAAACCGATGGTTATTCTTGTTGATCCTCATTAACTTCCTTGTTTATGATGATTTCTTTAACCTAATTTAACTATAAAGTACAATGGTATAACCTTGATTCTCCCTACATACGAGGATCATCTACAGGAACAGGGCGGAATAAACCGCGGCGGCTCTTCTTATTCAACGACCCCCCCCCCACAGTA
>JAIQCU010000990.1:0-29483 GCA_022114935.1 Leptestheria dahalacensis | reverse complement strand
GAAATTGAAGCTGAAAGGTCACAAGGAAAAGTAACTTGATTCAGTACACCTTAACACTTAAATGTAATGCAGCAAATTAAAGTAAATTGGGCTTCTTTTGCAGGGAGCATAAGAAAAGCAAAAGCAGCAAGAAAAAGGCCGACAAAGAACAAAGAGCACTGCTCGACAACCAGAAGGAGACTCAACGACACGGTATTTAATACTTCTCCTGTTACCTGTCCAGCCAGAGTTGTGTCACTCGATCACATGAGTACTTTTTCTTTCAATTACAGGCGGCTGGTGGGAGATAACGTCATACTCGGACATATCGGGACCCGTCGCCATTGAAATCGGAGACCGTTGCTACGTGAAAGCACTCGACAATGGCCTCTTCGTATTGGGACCCCCTCACGATGAAGGCACCCGAAATTCTTACGCTTTTATCTAGATGGTTTTTCCTGAGAATTTGAATAACGTGATGGTTTTATATTGTGGAAAACAGGTGATCCTCCGTCTCCAGAGGAAATCTTCACCGCCTTCCCGGCCGGCGAATCTAAAATCGCATTGAAGTCTGGCTACGGGAAATATCTTGGTATTGACAAAAACTGGAATGTCATTGGAAGATCGGACGCCATTGGCGGTGTCGAGCAGTGGGAACCCGTTTTTCAGGTTAAATTGTGAATCTTTGTTTCAAATCTAAATTACTTCATAGGATTTTTAAAATTCGTTGTTTTATTACCTCTTAATTAGTTTAAGCAAAATTTACATTAATTAACCGAATCTTCTTTAATTAAAAGGAAGGAAAGTTGGCGATGAGTGCGGCAAACGGAAAATTCGTGTCCGTCTCGCCCGAAGACGACGGGCTCGTCGCCAAAAGCTCAAAAGCGGGACCCGAAGAGATGCTTAAGGTTTGCTACCTACAATTAATAACGTGATTTTTAATACTGAACTGAAATTAATTAAGTTAAACTACGAAATAATGAATTGTATTTTTTCCACTGCAGTTAAGGACGAATAAACCCAAAGAAGGCGAAGAGGACAGGAAGCGGAAAGCCGTGCCCGAGGAAGAGCAAGGATCTGTTGACCAAATTGAAATCAACTACGTGTACGAATTTTTATTTTTTAAGAATATTTACCTAGTATCCTGGTTACGCTATTTCATTATTATTATTGAAATACTCGTATTGTAAAATATTTATTCCTTCATTCTTTTTCCATTTTGATATTTTATTAATATGTCTTCAAATATTTACCTACTAAAACAGGAAATAATGTATAAAGATATTTATAATATTGCTGTATTTTCAAACTCTTCCTTACCAAAAAATGAAAATTGTAGGAAAAAGTTCCAGAAGTTCCAGGACAAGAAGATGCGCATCTGCAGCGAAGACAAGGGCCGACTGAGCCAGGCTAAAGACGAAGGGTACCTGCATGAAGCCCTGCTAGATCGTCGCAGTAAAATGAAAGCCGATCGTTACTGCAAATGATTTTACTTAAATCAGTTTTTTTTCTTTAATAAAATCTAATTTTTGTAATACTGAATGAGCGTTTGTATTCGAGCGATGCATTTGAATACATTGATGTACATGTAAAGCTGACGAAACATGAAGATACAATGGGAGGGATAACGGGAAAAAATCAAACAGGGCTTTTTTATAATTCTAAATGGCGGGAACAGAAAATACGTTTTTCTCTCTTTCTTTCTTTTCTCAGTTGGAAGAACTTCTCAAAAACTGCTACCCAGAAGCGTTTCAGATTTGCGGTTGCCGTTGGTTCCGAAACCACTCGACGAATTCGTCGAGCATCACAGGCCCTGAAATTTACAAAATCGATTTTAAGCAATCTGTTTATCGATCTATCTAACTGTTCATACGTAAATCTATTTTTCTACCTATTTAACTATGATCTATCTGTCTGTTTAACCATTTATCTAAGATCTACCTGGCTGGCCGGCCTAGCAGTAGCAGCTAACAACCCAAACAGAAAACAGACCGCAGTGCTAACATCTATCGGGTAAATATCCACGTATCTATCTATCTACCTAAGTATCTACCTGCCCATCTATTTATTTATCTGCCTCTATCAATCTGTCTAGCGATCCATCAACCTACCCATCTAGCTGTCTAACTACCGGTGTGTCTGTCTATCTATCTGTCGATGAAAAATTACCTATCTGTCTAGTTAACTAATTTCAGATCTACCTACCTATCTATCACGTATCTATCTATCTAACCATCAACCTCCCAATCTATCTATCTATCTGTCTATGTAACTATTACCTATCTGTCTGGTTAAATAATCTCATATCTACCTACCTACCTATCCACGTGTCTGTCTATCTATCTGTCTATCGATCTATCAACCTACCTATCTATCTTTGTCTGTCTGTCTATTTAACAACCTGCCAATCAATCTCTCTATCCATCTACCTGTCTGTCTTTGTACCTATCTATTTATCGAACTATCTCTCTACTTACTTTCCTACATGTTCATCTTCTGTCTGATCTGCCCGCCTATCTACTTGCAATATCAATCTACTTATTGAGATAGAAAAACTATCAGGTAGCAAAAAATCAAATTTCATGATACAGGCGAAATCTAATTAAGATAGTAATTCCTATAACTGGGTGAAAAAAAAACTCAGACGTACAAGCTCCATCGACATCGTAATTCTTGAGGTCTACATCGACTGCCCTGGAGAATTCCAGAATGTTGAACCACTGGTCCTTGTTGAGGACACGGTAACGCGACTGATCGAGAAACTGTACAAACGACTGCAGCAGACTCCACCTCCGAGCCAGTAAAAGTGTCAGTAAGGCCTTGGCTGTATCGATATCCAAACTACGCTGATCTTTATCCTATCGAAACACATTCCATTACAAGAAATTGTCGATAAATGGGGAAAGCTTAGTTTTGTACCCTGGCAAAGTCGTACGAGTATCGGTAGACGCTCTTGAACGTGGCACTATCCTGCAATAATGAACACAGGTGATCCAGTTTTGACTGAAGCCTGTCTGCCGAATCACAGCTGCAAAGAAACAGTACGAGATATTACATTCTGCCGTTGAAACTGCACGCCGCCTTTGAATACTTACTGTAAGTCTTGTAGACCCCTCTGCCATTCTTCTAATGTGAAATAGCCCATCTGCTTGGCTCCCATCTTCCAGGCTAACACCAGCAGTGCGATGTTCTCAGGGTCAACTCCCAAGTCCTTGCATAGTCTCTCCATTCCTTCTGGTCCTAATTAAAATAATACTCAAATACAATTAGATCAAAATTTATTGATTACAATAACTCTCAACCTATAGTTTCTGGGTCAGTTTTCGAGCTGTACTGCTTAAACCAGGCTATGCACTTCTTGTTACTGAACGTCTCATTTGGTGGTTTGTTCTTAGACCCCCGCGCGTCCCTGCCGGTCGAGTTTGTAGTCGCGGCTGACTTGGAGCGCTTTCCGAAGAAACTGAACTCATCACCAGGGTCCATCTTGCGTTTAGTGTTGTTGCGGGGCATTACAACTATCTCCCTGTATTGTACGAACCCAGAGAATCTACGAAATCAGCTGTGTTTTGGTAACGCGGCGAGTATTGAGAAATCCTCTTGCTCCCTGTTGGAAATAGCCAGGCACAAAATATTTATATAGCACGACTGGAAGACTGCTGAAATCAACTAGGTTAGCTTCATATCTGTGCCAAAAAAAGCTGTCAATATCAGAAATATAAATAGTAAAACAAAAACCTGATGCAAGGTCGTACTAAACAGACCAAGTGCCTCTATAGCTCAGCTCCGACCCTCGAGGTTGATTGAAAGGCAATACATAAATATAATAGACCTCAGTATAAACTATCGATCTATACCGAAGGTAATAAATCGAGTATTAAAAAATGTCTTAAATCTTATAACTTGAAAAAAATTAATAATAAATCAGTAATAATATCATGATAATAGTTCATATTAGATCAATTTTCGTAGTATAATAGTACTTCTTTTAATAGACAGTATAGTTCGGACTAGCTTATAACATTTTGCGATGTATATCGATATAAATAAAAGGTCGATTACTGATTCTTCCCAATGTTTACATTTTAAGTTCCGTTCCTAGTCCTTCGTACATGCAGTCATCTACCGGTTCAGGAAGTCTCGTTACCTTTCTTATCTAAGACAAAGAGATTAAGTTAAATAAGAGTCCGTCCGCATGTTAATGTTAGAGTTAGATATCCATTTGGTAACTTGTTTTGTCTCAAATAGCATTATAATATTTTGTTACAGTGGATTCTAATTCGATCTTTTCTTAAGTTATTTTGAACTCCATCTCCATGTGAAGAAAAATGGATGTTGAACTGGTCGTGTTAACACTCAACTGCTGGGGCATTATCGGCATATCCAAGGACAGAAAGCCCCGCATGGCCGCCATAGCCAACGAGCTTCTCGGTGGCAAGTTTGACTTTGTCTTTCTGCAGGAAGTCTGGGTCGAGTCTGACTACAAATTCATTGCCGAGCATGTGGCCAAAGAGCTGCCATACTCGCACTATTTCCACAGCGGGGTTCTCAATGGCGGCATCTGCATCTTCTCTAAAACGCCGCTGATTGACACCTTTTTCCACCAGTGGTCGCTCAACGGCTACTTTCACAAGATACAGCACGGGGATTGGTTTGGCGGTAAAGGCGTCGGAGTTTGTACCGTCATGTATAAAGGCATGAGAATCAACCTTTACATTGCTCACGTAAATCAATACCCTAACCCTACATTGGTTGCTTGTTCTCAACTTGTGTACGTTATACTGTTTTAGTTTCATGCTGAGTATGATCGAGAGAATGACGAGTACCAAGCTCATCGTGTCGCCCAAGCATTCGAAACAGCCCAGCTAATACGCTACTCACGTTCCGGGGCTGACCTTTCGATTGTGGCTGGGGACTTCAATACGGAACCCGGTGATCTGCCGTACCGAGTCCTGCGGTACCATGGGAAATTGATGGACTCTTACGTCTGTACTGGAAAGGTAATTTTAATTGTTCGTGTGATATTTTATCAATAATAATATCGTTATTTATTTTGAAACAGCCAGAAGAAGACGGCATGACCAACGAGACCCCCGAAAACAGCTACACAGCGAAGGAGAGTCTGATTAATTATCCCAAAGGAAAACGAATCGATTATGTCATGTATTCTTCAAAGGATAGTATTAAGGTTATAAAATGTATATGTCAGAAAGCATGCCTTGTTTCCCACTTGTATCTCAGTACTTACATTTTCATGAAATATATAATGTAGGTAGAGACCGTCGACTGTTTCAAGCCGTTGGCCACCCGTGTTCCTGGTGCTCCGTACAGTTTTTCAGACCATGAAGCCGTCCAGACCATTCTGAGGGTTATAAAGGATGACGGCAAGCCTTGGGACCAAAAATACAGCGAAATTGACAGGCGGAAGGCGTTGGAGGATTCCCGTGCGATTTGCGATTCCGCATTGAAGCAATTGTTGGTCGACTGTCGCAACTATTGGATCCTTTTTACGACTATCTTCGTCCTGCTCGTTACGTTCCCCCAACCTTACTATGACAAGGAATCCAGCACCTTCGTCTATTACTCGCTCGTTGTAGCTCGGCTGGTGTTGACCCTCTTGGCTGTGTTCAGCATTGTCATGGCGACCGTCTGGAACCGCATCGAACGACACGGGATTCTGTCAGCCAAAATCGGCATTGACACGTTGCTGAACTCCGTACGCGAAACGGAACACCGAGAGTAGACAAAGCTACTGTTTCCCAAACTATACAATCATTCCCAGAACGTTCCATGACTTGACGGCACTATATGCCTAACCTTACCAAGCACATCATACATTATAGGATGCATTGTTTACTGATATAGATGCAAATACAAGATACACATATCAAAGCTTTTATTGGGTTTCGCCTTCATACAGACAAGAGTTGCGCCCTCATCCTGTGCCTCGTGTAGGAGCCGGTGATGCACCGTCAATATACCAGGCTCCATCCCAACCGCATTATTTGCCGGCCTCTTGTCATCAGCTCTATTTCATACTGACGACCAAAGACCAAAGGGCTTTTTCCCACTTACCTATCTCTACATTTCTTAACAATGCATCGACCAAGTTTCCACAGCAGGCATCTCTACCTATGCTTCAAGGGGGTTTTAAGTATCCAGAAAAGCAACCGCTAGATGGTACTAGCTGCAGCATTGCTCTACAAGTCTACATATTAGTCAATGGAGCTGCTTTGGATCCTGTACACGGGTAAAGAAAAGCTCCCAGCTTCCAATCAGGTTCCGCAGGTTCCTTGAAAAGGAGCGCGTCGTAAAACTAGTTGAATTCCGGCGTTTCGATATTCTCATACTGGCGAAACCTAACAGAAGATGTTTTAAAAACGCAAAGTTGTCTATTTTATTCTGCAAGCGGAAATAAGAAACGGTGTTTTTGATTGGCCGATGGCGAGATCTGTGTACGGGTTCATAGCGCAGCTGAGCGGTAAGCGTATAACTTAACATCGTAGTTGGACGATTTCCGTCTTCCGTTCTTGTCGTAATGCAGGAAAATAATATAAGTTACAATTAGGGTTTATATAACGGAAAGCGGTGTTGGATGTTTCGTACATTTCCTGTGGGATGGTATGATAACACACATGCAATGATAAATAAGGCGGGCGAGATATTTTACGTGCCCCACGGATCAATACGCTCGCATTTGCCCGTACTGCCCGTACTCCTAGACATCATTATTTGTCCCCTTTTACTTTATTTATACCTTTAATGGTAATATAGTTATGTGGACAAATCTCTTATACATGAACCTAAATTACCATTACAGTAATCAAGATTTTTTACAAGTAAAAAGCATTTGTGTATTATACGTGGAATGTCGAAGTTGTGAAATGTTTAAATCTTAAAAAGGATATTATTGATATTGAGCGCGGGCTGCTGTTAATGCGCATGCGCGGCTGGGTTTCCTCGTTTGAAAAAATAAAAAAATATATCATAGCTTGGCTTTTTATTTTCGGCTGAAGGGGGTTATCACTTGTTGATGCATAACGCCCGTGGTCAGTTACTATGTTGTAGCGGAGAAATGACTCAGACTGGTCGTGCTTTTGAAACAATAGAAGAAGATGAAGACCGAACCTCGGGAGTGACGGAACCCGCCGACAAAATGGAGTACCGGACGATTCGAGTCTTCGGTCACCAACCCATCTGCTACTGTTCGAACCGAGTCTCTACGGCCAAGTACAATTTCGTGACGTTTCTGCCGTTCTTTCTGTTCGAGCAGTTTCGGAGGTACTCCAACTGTTTCTTCCTGTTCATCGCACTCCTTCAGGTAATCAGTTTCGTCTTGTTCAGAAACGGGTTGTATAGTTTGTTTTTTCCACAGCAAATTCCTGACGTGTCGCCAACGGGACGGTATACGACGTTAGTCCCGCTGCTGTTCATCCTGGCCGTGTCAGCCGCGAAGGAGATTGTGGAAGACATCGTGAGTTGCATTTTTAAGAGGCCGTGATATTTGACAAATGATTTTGCAATTCCGCACTTGTAGAAACGGCACCGAGCGGACGACGAGACGAACAAACGAGAAGTCGAGGTTCTCCGTGATGGTCATTGGCTATGGCTGCAGTGGCGTCACGTTGGTGTCGGAGACATCGTCCGCGTCCGGGAGAAGTCGTTTTTCCCTGCTGACCTCTTGTTGATCTCGTCAAGGTAAGCTGACATAACAACTAATTACAATAATCAGAATCTTAAACACCTAAATGTCAATTGCATCATGATACAGCGAACCCAGATCTTTATGTTACATTGAAACTGCCAACCTGGACGGTGAGACGAACCTTAAGATCCGCCAGGCTCTTTCGGCGACTGCCGACCTCCTCGACACGGCCGCGCTGAGCAACCTGAACGGCTTCCTCCAGTGCGAGCTACCCAACCGCCACCTGTATGAGTTTACTGGAACACTGAGACTGGAACACAATCCTCCTATTCCTATTGGTCCGAATATATTTCTTTCCAAATCTGAAAATTATAATTTCCTGATTTAATATTTTAATTGAAGGTCCCGACCAGATTCTCCTACGTGGCGCACGCCTTCAGAACACGCACTGGACCACGGGTCTCGTCCTCTACACTGGACACGAGACGAAACTCATGCAAAATTCTGCAACGGCTGCTCCTCTCAAGAGATCCACCGTCGATGAGGCCACCAACAGGCAGATTCTTTTGCTCTTCTTCATTTTGGTGCTCCTCTGCCTGGTGGCGTCGATTTTTAACGAGGTCTGGACGTCGGCCAGCGGCTTCCAGCACTGGTACCTCGGGCTCGAAGGTTTCACTAAAAAAAAAATTATTAAATTATGGAATTTATGAAAAGTCAATTTTTTGTTATATTTAAATTAGATTTGCCGACGGCCAATTTCGGTTACAACTTGTTGACGTTTATTATTCTCTTCAACAATTTGATACCGATTTCCCTGCAAGTCACAATCGAAGTGGTGCGGTTTATCCAGGTAACACTTTGGTTGTAGCCACTTATCTAATGTTAAGTTCCATTCTTTCTTTCTTAATTTCAGTTCTGATTTTTATGGTAGAATCTAAAGTTTAATGTCTAAAGTTAACTCTTTGGTTTTATGTTCTATTTTTAAATTTGTAATTATAATTTTATTTGGTATTTGGTAATTTGTTTGGTATGTGGTAACTGGTACTTTAATTTTTCATAATTTTTTGCTTTAATACTTGTATTTTTATATTTAATTTTAAGTGTTAATTCAGTTTTTTTAATGTCAGGACAGTTGGACTAATTGGTATTTATTATTATTTCCGTCATATTTTAAATCAAGGCCACGTTTATAAATAACGATCTGGAAATGTACTACGAGGAAACTAACACACCGGCGGCTGCGAGAACCTCCAATTTGAATGAAGAACTGGGACAGGTACGTTTTTTCGCTTTTTTTTTGTTTTAAATTATTTAACTCCATTTTGTTATTATTACTATTATTGCTATTAATATCTATTATTTAATGTTATTATGAATTTTTTTACCGGGTTGTAGGTCAAGTACGTCTTTTCTGACAAAACGGGGACGCTGACGCAGAACCTGATGGAGTTTCGCGGATGTTCTGTCGGGGGCGTCTCGTATCGCATCAACGGCGACTCCGGGCCGATCGCCCAGCACCCTCTGATTGAAAACCTGACGTCAAACCACGTGAGCGCACCCTATATTCAGGAGTTCTTTACCCTGTTGGCTGTTTGCCACACGGTGATCCCCGAGCAGGATCAGAGGGATTCGGGAAAGATTAATTACCATGCTGCTTCACCTGGTAATTATTATTATTTACTATTATTGCTGAGTTGTGTTGATGGTTTTAGGGTAAGTTGTTTGTTCCTGCAAAGTGTTTTGTTGTTTAGATAAATATGAAGCATAACTTGTCGAACGATGTCAAATGATCAGTTACAGATTACTTTGTTAATAGTATTTCGATATGGATATATTATACAGACAGTTAGATAGGTACGTAGATATGTGGATAACAGGTATGGTCGGATGAATAGATGGATATAGGCGGACAGACAGATAGACTGTGGTTGGATCAATGGATAGAAAGACAAAACAGACGGACAGAAAAGGAACTGGATAGAAAGATATTAGATAGATGGACAGATAGATGGATTGATAGATAGATAGATAGATAGATAGGGAGTTAAATATTGAAAGGCAGATAAATACTTTGATGGAAGGATAGGTAGATGAATGGGTACAGAAAAAACATAGGCAGATGGTTAGATAGATAGATATACAGATGGATAGATAGATAGATCGATAAGTAGTTAGATAGATAGATAAGTAGTTCGATAGACATATCGGTACTTATATAACGAATTGAGATCCAGATAGATACATACATAGGACACTCGTGCATACATTGACAGTATAGACGAACGGATAGATAGTTCGGTACAAAGAAGATAGACAGATAGATAATTCTTCAATTACATTCAAAGACGAGAGAGCGTTAGCGCAAGGCGCAGCCCGTCTCGGCTGGGTCCTCTCCGCGCGCACTCCGGAAACCATCCGCATTACGGCTTTGGGAGTGCCTCTGGAATTCAAGCTGCTCCACGTGCTCGAGTTCACCAGCGATCGCAAGCGAATGTCGGTCATTGTCCGGACCCCGTCCGGTAAGATCAAACTCTACTGCAAAGGAGCCGATACCGTCATTTACGAAAGACTGGGCAGCCCTTCATCGCAGCAGCAGCAACCGTTCATTAGACAGGTACACTACCCAGTAGACAATATTTTTTAAATATATTATTTAAAACCGTGTACATTAAAATTATTGAGTTATAAAATTAATACGAAATAATCAAGATATTTACTAGCCTTAATAACAATTTTAAAAGAAATAAAGTAGATGGTAAAATATTTCCTTAAGAAGTACCTAGCTTCCGTTTATTTAATTTTAGTGAGTTGTAATAATAATAATTATTTTTTAATTTTCAGGTGACGACCTCACACTTGGAAATGTTCGCCCGCGAGGGTCTGCGGACTCTGTGCTGCGCCGTGGCCGAGATACCCGAAGACGTCTACGATGTAAAGCATCAGTCTAATGAATATTTACTATAATTAATTATCAGTGATTGATTGTTGTATTATTATATTAATTAAGCTAATCAAATTAAAGATTACTGATATACAAACACGGTCACAGTTTGCCTAATCCTTTATTAACTCTTAATTAACCATCCATTTTTTTTTAGATAACAACTAATTAACTACTAATTCTGCATATTTAAGCGACTCCAGTTTCATCGGGTGTTCAGTTGCAAATGACATTACATTATCTTTTTTTTTGAAATGATTAACCAGGATTGGAAGCACACCTACTACAGAGCATCTACCTCACTGCAGAACCGCGAAGAGAAACTCAGCGACGCTGCTAATTTAATTGAGAACAATCTGGTCCTCCTAGGAGCTACCGCCATAGAAGACAAGCTCCAGGATGGGGTAGCTAATGTTTTATAAATTATTTAATCTATGTTTACTATATGTGTCATTTTAAATAGTTACTTGGCACTATTAGACTCGTCGGAATTCGGTGTCTTAATTAAGTGTGGTTATTGCGAGTTTTTGACCTTTTAAGATTAAAATTTATGTCATTTGAATTAATGTTTTTAATTTTGCTATTTCTATTTCATACAAGAAAACTGTGATTAGTATAATTTATTATTTGATAAAATGCTTTCAAAATCGCTCCCAATTGCAATAATTATCAAATATAAATACGTAAAAACTTTAAAATAACGAGTAATGTAAATTAATATTTTTAATTAATAAAGGTAATAACATTGATTGATTTTAATTTAATTCAACATTTAAGTAGTGAATTAATTGAATTAATTAAACAACGAATAACGTGTAACCATTTAAAACACTGTAATTAATTTGTGTAAATCTGTGTTAATGAATAAAAAATGATAGTAAATTAGAAGGGTAATATAAATTTAATACATTATTAATGTAACGTAGTAAACATTTACTAATTTCAATATTTTTAAGGTCCCGGAAACGATTGCCGCTTTACTGGAGGCGGAAATCAGCGTCTGGATGTTAACCGGCGACAAGCAGGAGACGGCCATCAATATCGGTCATTCTTGCCGTCTGGTCACGCCCAGTATGGGGCTCATCGTCTTCAATGAACAAACACTTGATGTTCGTATCTATATATGAATAACAATCGCAACCTTTTGAATTATACAAGTCAAATTATGTTTGTATGCATTACGCTAAGATAATTACAAAATTATTGTGTTCATTTTAATATATATCATACCATGGATATATTTTTTTATAACGAAAAGTTAACAATTTCGATTTTGAATTTAATAAACAGACTACAAGGGAGGCTATCGGTCGCTGGATTCACGAAGGACAGCTGGTGAGCGGCGACGGACTGGAGAGTCCGTCTCAGGGATCCGTGCTAGCACCGACGGCCCTGGTCGTGGACGGTAGCACGCTGCGGTTCGCCATGAGTTGCGAGTTGAAGAGGGACTTTATTCGCCTGTGCTTGGCCTGTAAAGCGGTCATCTGCTGCCGGGTGACGCCGAGTCAGAAAGCTGAGGTATTCCCCCCCCCCGTTAGTGTGATTAATACGGTTGGTTAATCTAGAAAACAGACGAGCCTCTTTAATTGGCTGGCTGGTGTAAATTTAGTTGAATTTATTTGTTAGATAAAATGTCGACATCTCAGTTTTAAAAGGTTTTTTAAAAGTTTTATTTAAGATTTTCCCCTGTCCGTCTATCTATATATCTATCGATCTAAACTATCTGTCTAATTATTTGCCTATCTATCGAATTGCTATTTAATTTCTATCTACTTATCTGTCTGTCTGTCTATTTTCTATCTATTCTATCTGTCCCTATATCTACCTCACAGTCTGTCCGTCTTTGGGTGTTTTTATCCATCAGTCTTGCTTTGTCAGTCTGTCTATCCGTCTTTCAGTTAATCTATCTACCTAACAGTCTAACAGTCTATCAGTGTGTTTATCTACCAGACTATTTATCTATCAGTCTGTCTCTCTATCCATCTATCTATCGATCTTTCTACCCAACAGTGTGTTTATCAATGTCTATCTACCCGTCTAACTACCTAACAGTCTGACCGTCCGTCAATGTGTTTATCCATCAGTCTATCTATCTACCTAACAGTCTGAACTTCTATCTATGTGTTTGTCTATCAGTCTACCTATCCATCCATCTATATATCTATCCACCTTCCATCATTGTATCTATCTATCCATCTATCTTCTACCTAACAGTCTGACCTTATCTACCTATCCATCCATCTATATATCTATCCACCTGCCTATCTATCTAAGGCCATGTTTAACAATTATTAATATTATTTTTCTTAGATTGTGGAAGCAGTTACCCAGGAAACGAATGCCGTAACTCTTGCCATCGGCGACGGCGCCAACGACGTGGCCATGATTCAGAAGGCAAACGTCGGTGTGGGCATTTCCGGAGTGGAAGGACTGCAAGCGGCCTGCGCTTCTGATTATTCCATCGGTAATTTTTAATTTATGTTCAGTTTTAGTAAATTTTAGTTAATTAACAAATATCACTAATCTGAGCTAATTAAATACAGTTTATAATTTTAATTTGTGATTAATCTGTCTGCTTATCTTTATATCACCTATCTGTCGACCTACCTACCTATCTCTCTATCTCTCTGTCTACCTACCCTCACATCTGTCCACCTATTCAACTATCCACCTATGGCTACCAATCTATGGCTACCTACCTTCCCGTCTATCGACTTATCTTTCTGTTCATCTATATCTATCTTATCTACCTTCTATACCGCTTATAACTACCTTCCTATTTCCCTTCTTATCTATTTATCTATCTATCTATATATCTTTATCTACTATCCATCTACATAACCTACCTATGACCCTCTAACTGTCTATCTATTAAATATTAATCAATCTGCCCGTCTCTATCTGACCTATCTGTCTATATACCTACCTGATCTACCTATCTATCCAAATGCCGACCTACCTACCTACCTGTTGCTCTAATTCTCTTCTCTGTCTACGTACCCTCGTATCTGTCCACCTACTCAACTACCCACCTATGGCTACCTACCTACCTGTCTATCTACTTATCTTTCTGTCCATCTATATCTACCTTATCTACCTTATCTACCTTCTATACCACCTATATTTACCTTTCTACCTACCCAACTATCTACCCTCTTATCTATCTATCTATTTATCTAACTGTTTCTATCTACTATCCATCGAGGTAACCTAACCTACGTATGACCCTCAAACTGTCTATCTATTTAGCTAGCCCACCTATATCTATCATCCTACCTACCCATCTATTCACCTACCATCCATGAAAAATCCAAAGCAGTTACATATTGATCAGTCGGTCAATTAGTGGTTAATGTGTTTGATTATTCAGGTAAATCAATCTTATTGGTTGATATAATAAACACAAATTTCTTATACCGATGTGTTTAGTTGTAAAATTCTATAATTTACGTATGAAACATATAATTTTATGTAATCGTTGATTTCATTCACACGTGTCTAAACTTAATATTTCCTGTTTTCTAAACAATAGCCCAATTTCGATTCCTCCGTCGACTGCTGTTTGTCCACGGCGCCTGCAACTATTACCGCATGTGCCGACTGATTCTCTACTCGTTCTACAAAAACATTACCCTGTACGTCATGGAGCTGTGGTTTGCGCTCTACTCGGCCTGGTCTGGACAAATCCTGTTCGAGCGTTGGACAATCGGTCTGTACAATGTCTTCTTCACGGCCCTGCCTCCGTTGGCCCTGGGGCTCTTCGACAGACGCTGTCTGGCCGAGGTGTCGTACCGGTACCCGCAGCTGTATAAGCCGTCGCAGTCGGAGCAGTTGTTTAATGTGCGCGTCTTTTGGCTGTGGACCTTTAAAGGTATCACAATTATTACCTCTCTTGTTATAGTTACCGTCTTATAATCTTATGTGTTATACTCGTTTATTATTATTTATTACATATATTTAAGATTTTTTTTTTTTTTCATCTTAGCACGTAGGCCGTGGCCCATGGCTGTGGCAATTTTACAACGGCGGTATTATTAAATGCAACATAACTAAGTAAACATGAGAACAATGATAGAATCAATATGTAGGCGTGCACAAGGTGGGAAAAAACTGCGTTTAACTGACAATGAGAGCAGGACAAATGGCCATTCTAAGGGATAAACTCTTTTTGGATAATAAGACAATATCTATGTACAGCATTGAATATGCACGGGTGTGATAAAAAGTTTTCCGCGTTAAATTGTAAACCCTGTTTGGAACATTCACGAATATTTAAGATTTATTGTAATATTACTATGTTATTTTAAATGTATGATACATTAATATTGTTTTTATATCATTTTAAGACTTGTTAATCTATTTGATACAAATTAAAATTTGCTTCTTTCATGTAGTTTATATTCTTGATTTTTACTCAACACGTGTTTTTTTGTGTTTTAGTATTTTACGTGTTGTTAATTAAATTTTCAGTTCAGCATTTATTAATATATTCGTCTTTGAAATTCTGCTCATTCTAAATGAGCTGTGTTGTTTACAAAATTGAATTTGGGTTTTACGTTTAATTTATTATATTAAACCATGTTTAGTTTTTTTTATTTCTTTTAATCCTGGGATATTTACTTTTTTCAATTTTTATTTTAGTTATTTCTCGCCTGTCACGAAATTCCTATGATCTGTTGATTCATCGTAAAATTTTGCTTTATAATAATTTTTAACTTAAATAAATGTTTAATATTGACGTCGTCGTAAAATTTCATAATTAGTTCGTAAGTTAGCCTCGATTCTCAGTTCCAAATTGAGAGTTTGTTTATAAGTTAATTTTGTATCCGAGATTTCAATATTTTTTTCAATTTTTGTTTTCAGCTGTGGTACATTCCATGGTACTCTTCTGGTTCCCGCTGCTGATGTTCCACAACGACATCGTGTGGTCGAGCGGACGCGACGGTGGTTATCTGATCCTGGGCAATGCTGTTTACACGTACGTCGTGGTCACCGTCTGCTTGAAAGCCGCCCTGGAGACCAACACGTGGACGTGGCCGTCGCTTGTGGCCATTGGAGGCTCCGTGGTTATGTGGTTCTTCTTCCTAGGTGTCTATAGGTAACCGTGGGCCTTTTTTAAAACTCTACTACAGTGGCTAATTAGTCATATTGATTATGTAGTTTGATCGATTATCGATAAATCAAGTAATACGGTTATTCTTGTATTATGTACTTTATCCCCTTTGTGTTTTATTGCATTTTGAAATCCATCTTTTGTTTTCTCAAAAAAATTCAGATTGAATTTTACTTTATTAATTAATTAACTACAGCTGAAGTTTTATTTTCGGTCAGGATTTTGGTTTTTTAAAATTCGAATTGTGGAGATGTATTTTGTGAAATTTTTAGCTTGTCTGTTTTCGGTGTAATATTTGTATATCGTGGTTTAGTGCCTATGAATAATTCAACGTTATTTTTTTAAATATTATTTGCAGTCATTTCTGGCCAACATTACCGATCGCAGCCAATATGGCCGGCCTGGGTCCCATGCTGCTGTCGTCGCCCGTCTTCTGGCTCGGCTTGTTCATGGTTCCCTTAACGGCGCTCTTTGGCGATTTCTCCATTAAAACGTATCTAGTCTGTTGCGGTAGATTGGCTGGGATTCGAATTTAACCCTTTTCCCGGTTGTTTTCGTCTATTTTATTTGTTGAAGGTTTATGAATACATTGTTCAAGACGTACACCGACGAAGTGTGTCACAAAGAGATCCAGTTGCAGCGATCCGAGTCGGGGAAACTGTTGGACGGACAGCGTCGAGAATCGAAAATCAAGTATTAATTAAATATGTGTTAAAGTGTCGAGGATAGTCTAGTTGCTATTCATGGAAATATTAACGTATTTTTTTTTACATTAAGGATTACTGAGACGGCGAGGATCCTGCGTAACATGAGGAACGTTTTCCGGAGGGCGAGTCAAACTAGTGATATTCGACAGACTGAACTGGAACTATCGCGTAATTATTTCAGTTTTTTTAAAAAAATAGATCCATTAATATTAGAATTTTGCGCATTAATCTGTACAATTGATTGTGGTAAACTAATAGTTTTTTGGTTTATTCCCGGAGAACAGATGGATATGCCTTTTCGCAAGAAGAACACGGCGCAGTAAGTCAAGGAGACGTCGTCCGTGCGTACGATACCACGCAGCCTTCTCGAGTAGGAGGTCTTTGAGGGAGAAAGAAATTGCACTATCTCTGTTTTTCATTGTTAATTGTTTCACACCCACACACACATATGCCCGTTAATCAGGTGGTCATGTCAGTGTTGTATGTTTTTAGGCATCCTCGGTGTAACATTCGTTGTCTCTCTCACTATATATATATCTCTTTTATCTTCCACTAAGGCAATCCATTCAATCCATTGGAAGTTGAAAAAGAAGAATTTCTGGATATTTGTTATGCCCCTCTTTCAGATTTCTAGTCGACAATTCTCAGTGGTTCTTGAAAGAATTTGAAATATTTAAAAAAAAGGGGTGTAATTGTCTTCGCTATTTTTGTCTCTCTTTTTTTGTCCTTTTCCAGAGTTTTAAGTGACCAATCTGTACGAGATGTATTAAGTAAACTATTTAAAGTACCGTTACATTGTTTCGATAGTTTCGTCTTATTTACAGCTTTGGGTGATTTACGAAAGTTTAAGGTAAAATGAACAAAATCCCATGGATGGGAAAAATACCAGTCGTACAGCTGGTTAAGTTTCAAAATTACAGCGAATCTATTAGTTTCCTCCGTTGATTAACATGGAATACTAGCTTCACGAGTAGTGGCATCTTTGATAATAAGGACAAATCTCAAGTCATACCTTAAAGTTCTTACCAGCAAATCAAGTTATCGGTTTTCTGTCGCACATTTACTACGAATGGAACCATTGCTAATGCCATTTCACTTTTTTAAGCCACTGCATATGTTCTAGGAGAGTAATTAGATATGGACCTCGGACCATAACGTTACCCATAGGAAAACTCTTGTAAGACTGTTGAATGAGTTGAATCAAAGAGTAAGTTAGAGTGAATTCAAGCGATTTCTCATGTTCCTTGCATTGCAGCCGGTTTTGTCAATTGTGTCCTAGGTAAGTGAAGACATATGAGTGCGTTTAAAGTTCCAGTAAGCCTCAAGACGCGAATAATGTCAGGCTAGACCTGGAGGCGTGGTATCATACCGTATAGATTCTTGCTACTGCGCAGGTAGCGCATCGTTCTCTGTAACCCATAGCCGCTTCAGCAACCGTATACGCGAGTAGTAGCGTATGAGCTGCGTTATAAGAGCTAGATTTCAACCGGTGGGACCTTACCATACCTTCGTTATACTTGTATTACCTTTAGCAGTTCAGCAGTAGAGTCAGCGGGTTATGTTATATCAATAGTGGACCACTGCAAATTCGTATTATTTTTATATACTGATTTTAAAGAAATCTTACGAGTTATGTATACTACACACATTGTGTATATACTTTATGCATATGTGCATATGCATACATAATATTCCACGTATGATGTATAGCACGTATAGTACAGTAGATGTACGTGGTATGTACGATACCGTCTTGTTATGTGTGGTGCAACATTCTGCTTATACCAACACATATCCTGGACTTCACTTGATTCACGTAAAGACTCCGTAAGTAACTTAGTTCACGGAAGATAAATGAGCCACATTTCTACCATTAGCATGGTATGGCTATTTTTAGTCAAAGCTGTAGATTGAAGTTCGTATTCATAGAAAACTTTCAGACGCGATTCACCAGTGAAATTGTCTGTTTTAAAAAAAGACTCGATTCTCTATAAGGAACAGTAATCTGGGATTTCTGTACGGCGCACTTTCATTATGAAATTATCAGCTGGATTTTTAATGGGTGTCTCCTATACGTAGTGTGTAACATAAGCTTGTCTCTTTTCTATGAATCCACTTTAAGTATAATTTTATATTTGTTTGTTAAAGACTTGAATGATTCACAAAAGCCTTGAAAGGTTTCAGGAACTGCTAACCTAATTTATCGGTCTGAAACTGTCTATCTACCTATCTATCTATCTATCTATCTATCTATCTATCTATCTATCTATCTATCTATCTATCTATCTATCTATCTATCTATCTATCTATCTATCTATCTATCTATCTATCTATCTATCTATCTATCTATCTATCTACCTGTCTATCTATCTATCTATCCATCTATCTATCTATCTATCTATCTGTCTATCTATCTATCTATCCATCTATCTATATCTATCTGTCCATCTATATTCTATGTATAGCTTCCACGTAGCTAATTATCTATCTATCTGTCCATCTATCTATCTAACTCCCTGCTTTCGTATAACCGCTGGCAGCACTGGTACTAACCAAGCGTACTACATGTTTACCAAATCATTCAGGTATGGATAACATATATGGAGAACATGTTGAGTTATAGGCCGTGTACGCACATCTTATGAATCAACATCAAAACATTACGATAGTCTTCTGGAAAGGGAAATTTTCGGCAGGTGCACGTTCAGCGCATTACTTGTGATTCAACCGATCTGAATGGTTTACGCACGTACGTCATTTCGTTCATGAGAAGTATGATAGGTTATGAAATCAAATAGCTATACAAGTTGAATGAAATATACCTCAGTGCTGAACCAGTGCAAAAACCAGCAGGTCTACCAGTAGTTCAACCAGCTCTGTTTCGAGACTGGTTGCTTATGGAGGCAGAAACTGCTGGAACTGTTGATATTCGCCCAGATCCAGCAGGCAGACGGTTAGCATTAGTTCGTTCTGTAGGTTTTTGCATTGAAGAGGTAGAGTGTCCGTTTCGGAACAACTAATCTTTATTGCTTCTGGAAGATCACTTCGAAAATACCTTATACCCTCCGATATAAAAGTCTACGTTGCTAATGCGTTAGAGGTTTACCCTTGAAGAAGACGAGAATTATTTAGCCTAACTTAACTGTTTCATATCATAAGTTACCAACGGAAAATTTTAATTCACATAACCAAGTCATTTCGTACTGTATCGAGTGATGCCCTTCTCGCTCTAACGGGCCTTCCACCTACTGAATTCAAAGCTCTTGAACTAAGCTTCCGTTTTTACCGGAAAACTCCGTACCCCTCAACATCAAGTTCTCCTCTTAGAAAAAGTCGAAACCATTTGGAACTGCTTGCCGACAAGAATTCTGAACTCCCACATCTTCAAACTAGAGCTGATATTCAAAATTATTTCATGTCTCAGTGGCTATAAACCTTATTTTTCTAACGTAACATTTTTCAAATATTTCGCCAAAATTCAAAACAATCATCTTTTTACTCAGATTATCACAGGCCACTGTGCCCTCAACTCATTTTTATTCAGAATCAGAAAAGCTCCATCTAACTTATGCGCATACTGTTCAGTCGCAGAGACACCGCAACATTATCTACTTGAATGCTGTCAGTTCACAGAAGCTCGTTCGGCGCTCAAGAATGCCTGGAACCACCGGTTCCCATTTACGTTTCACAATATCATTACTCTTTGTATAAAAGATAAGGACTACAGAAACGTTGTTATTAAATTTTTATATGATTCTGCTGGTCGCTTAAAAGCTTCCTAAAAGTATACGTAACAGTCACCGCTTTCTCCTCTTTTTATGTTAAATTGTACTGCTGTACTTTTCTTAATTGTATTCCCTTTTTTAGTCGAATAGAAAACCCTTTTACTTAACCCCGTTAAGTTTATAGTGTCTCAATTTTTGATATATTTTATTTCCCTCTCTAACCCGTTTGTTTTGTATTGTCTGCTGATATGATGATATCCTGTAAAAAAAAATAGTCCCTTTTTTTTTTAATAACTAGTGTATTAAACCCAGCTGGCTAAGCATACCGGGTTAAGACTTCTTGGTAAAATTATTTACATTACATGATCATGGAGCAGAATCGCATGAAGAAACAAAACGAAATCAAAAACGTACAAAATTCGTTCAAAGGCCAACAAAAAAGAAGAAAAAAACAGTCGCAGAAGTAAAGCTCGGTTAACGAAACAATACTTTGTGTAGCTGTTTTGTTGTTGCCTTTTCTACCTTTTTCTCACGCTCACTAAATTGTGTTCTTTTCCTCATGTAGACATGCCCTAGCCTATTTTGTTTCTTATGTCTAAGTGCTTTTAATTCTTGTGTGTAATTGTTTCTCTTCTTATACTGATTTACCTGTATCATTCTCCCTCTATTGTTTACCCGGAAGAAATTAATGTTAGTATGCCAAGCGGCCAACTAGCAATACAACTGTATATTTAAACAAATAAAATAAATCATAAGTTACAAGTCAACTCTCAGCTGATATCACCGAGACTTTGGATCTATGTTGTTGCGTAACACAGTTGTATATATGTGCGCTTGTCTAAAGATGCGGTTACGTGTTACTGCAGCCCGTCTGCTTGTTATCGTGTTATGTAATATGTAGCCGTGTTTCCGTAAAAGTGCGTATTCTGCGCTGTAGCCTTTATTGCTTTGGTTAAATCGTGTTTGGTTTGTGTCTGAGACTAATACAAGTTTGGTATAATATCTTGAACTAGCCACTTTATATAACATTTCATAAGAAAGGTTACATATATTGTTACCACGAAATGGATTGACGCATTTTGAAGTGTCCGTCGACGGCCGGGCCATTGGCTGATCGTATTCTTCTTACGCCAAAATGAGCGATATATTGGATTCATCGCATAAAGATTAGCAACAGTAGTAGGTAAGTAGCCAGTAAGTAGCAAGTAAGTAGTAAGTAAGTAGCAAGTAAGTAGTAAGCAAGTAGTAAGTAATAAGTAAGTAATAAGTAAGTAGTAGGCAAGTAGTAAGTAAGTAGTAAGTAAGTGGTAAGTAAGTAGTAAGTAAGTAGTAAGTAAGTGGTAAGTAAGTAGTAAGTAAGTAGTAAGTAAGTGGTATGGAATTAGTAACGAAGTAGTAAGTTTTAAATAATGGGACTTCTGACTTTGTAGTAAAGGATCAGCAATATTACGTTGCACGATTTACATCGCTGGCATCCTAACCGAGTTTCCGATCACCTTAACGGTAATACAAGTTGACTTCCGAACGAGTTAAAGTTGAATTAGGTCAAAGACGCCAACAAGCAGGGTGGCGCAGAGGAAGCGCGCTGGGCCCATAACCCAGAGGTCCGTGGATCGACACGCTCTGCTATTTTGTACTAGGTGGCAGCAATCATCGAGACGTACTTAGTACTGAATAAAGAAAAAAGGTTGCAAAGAATGAAGCAGTTAATTGGGCAGTCAACATTTATAAGGGAAGTATAATTTTACATATATTCCTAGTTGTTGGCCGTCATATTTAAAAACTCTTACTCTATGGGGCTTTTGCGATTTTATTAAATGCCCCTAGTCTACCTGCAAAAGTGAGGACATTGCTCTCGCTATTCTGACACTAGAATGAAAAAATTGTTTGCACTCTTGGCTTAGCAACAGAAATTTATGAAATGAAAATAGCGAATCGTATAGTATTTGTGAGCCAAGTACTTTGCGTAGGAGCCTATCGGGCCTTATACGGAAGGATCATGTGACTGACGTCGTAATGCCGAATCCCTATACCAGTGGTTGTACTGTTCCAAGGTCATTAAACGACACAGAGAAAGGGTCTCATCTCTCCTAGTGCCTTTATATTTGTCAGTACTTCATCTCCGTTTAAACATATACTACCCTACCGTAAGTACACGATCTATTTCTCATAATGAAAATGAACGTACTTTTTAAACTCAGCTATTATTAGGGCTAACCTCAATTCTTCAAGTTAGAAACTTGTAATAGTGCTAGTAATAACGAGTAATTTCCATAAATAAGATCCCTCGCTGTGCTGTAAAGAAAGAGCGTAAACCCGACCCAGTGCAGCGACTACAGGAGTGCATCCTAACCGAGTTTTCGATCAGCTCAACGATAGTGCAAGTGGACTCCTGCGTCAAAGTTGAATCAGGTCAAAGGTTACGTCAAGCAGAGTGGCGCAGAGGAAGCGCGCTGGGCCCATAACCCAGAGGTCCGTGGATCAAGACCACGCTCTGCTATTTTGTACCAGTTGGCGATATGCAGGTATCATCCAGACTAACTAGAATTCTAAAGCGTCTTTGTAAGAAGGAGCTCATTTTTACCATCTGTGAAGTGGTACAACTATGCAGCTGGAACCATGGTGCTCCTGGAACCTGGAGTATTAAGTATTTCAGCATTTCTGTTGCTTAAACCTGCTTAAACCACATTTGGATGTCACTAAAGGTTAGTTCACACTAGCACTATTTTGACCGTGGCCGTGACCGTGAGAGTGACCGTGAAAGTTTAACTCCATTTAAGTCCATTTAACTTTCAAGGTGACGACTTGCAAAGGTCACAGTCACGGTCAGAAATAAGGTCAAAACCATGCTAGTGTGAACTAACAGGCAAGATTTTGACCATATTTATGACCTTAGCCGTGATCTTTGCCAACCTTTTCCACGCCTTTATTGACGGTCACGGCCACGGTCGCAAGTGTGAACTAACCTTAAGCGGCTGGCAAAGTTGAGGGACAATGTGAATCCCGCAGTTCATTGCTGGTCTTGACGGTCGTATTCTCCAGGTCGACGTGGGAAGTGTTGTCGAGTTTTTGTTTGAAATCTTCATTTTGAAGACATATCTTCAGAAGTGGTAACACTGGTGCACAGGTGCGTGGCCCTGCCAAGAGGCGAGGTGTCCGAGGCGGTGTAACCTTTATCTGACCTCTTCTCAGAAATCGGGTGCGAAATGGAGGTGTACAAAAACTCTGTAAAGTTGAATTCTGGGGACTTCTGCCCTACCCCTTCCACGTATGATGCCATTGTTTGGCTTGCGGATAATTTGAAGATTGCTGCCGACGACGTTTTTGCTATCCAGTTTTGTCGCAACTCCAAGGTCTTGGTAAAATTCACCGATTCAGCTAAGTTTGAAAGTTTCGCTTCCCAATATGAGCAAAGTTTCCCCACGTGTGAGATGCCCCGAAACGGGGCATTTAACAGCATCAAGCGCACTGATGGATCTCGCTCCCACAGGTGAGAAACACTCCCGTCTTGTTCCGACAGTATACCCAATGACCGACCCGACTCTGTCGGAAGCTTCCGGGCACACGCAAGAGAAGTTAGGCTCTACTCCTAGCCTTACGCTTCCTACGGAGTCTAATCCTTGCCTGAACCCGCTCCTATCTACCCCAAGTATAGCAGAAAACCACAGCACTCTTGACTCTGATGAAGAATTCGAAACTCCTCCAGTCTGCTTGATGTTTCCTAGAAAGCTACCCTCGAGCCTAATCAAATCTCACCGCACCCAAGCATCCAACCTCGTCCGCCATCCGCTGCATCCCTGCCATACACCGAACAAATGGAGCCGCAGGAGAAGCTAAAGCGCTCTTTAAAACATGACCCAGGGTCTGACACGGATCCTTCCCCAAAACCTGACCGGAATTTCTAACGACCCCCAACATAGAACCCTGGCTGTCCACCTACTCCCGCAGGCCTTCGATATAATTTGTCTTCAAGAAGTAAGTTTCCCTCACTTCCCCAAACTGGCACATGCTTTTTGTAAGTTTATAAATTTAGGTCCCCACAACCTGGGTACCGCAATCTTGGTACGTAAATCTCTCGCTGTCAGCAATACTGTAGCAGATTTCGAAAGACGCATCCTCCAGATAGATGTGGGTGACTACGTAGTGTGTCCAGTACTTACGCTCCAACAGGTACCATCAACCAACGTGCTCGCGATAAGGGCGAGTTCTATACCACCCAACTTGCGGCATATCTCGGGGTGTCAAACAAACCAATGATCCTTCTAGGTAACTTCAGTTGTCCCTACTGTGCTGTCACTACAAGATCATAGCATCAGTGGTTACATACAGGCTGAAAAGGGTGCTGCCAACGCATATTGGTACAGGGGTTTCCTCTGCATAGATTTGGAAAAAAACTTACGACTACGTCAGTCAATCGGTCCTTCCTCTGGGACACCTTAAAACACATGAACTTAACAGGCTATTTCATTCATTTTTGCAGACGCTTTCGTTCCTTTCATTTCTTCATAGGGGCGAACTTAAGTAAAGGTGGGAGACAAGGCTGGGGTCCACAACCTCTATCAGGGAGCCTGTGCGCGTGTCGTGGTAGGAAAGAGACTTACTCTGGAGTACTGGACAGTCATTTTATCGCTGTGGATGATTTACTTCGTCAGTTGTCCTTTGTCAGTACCATTTTTTCTTCTCTTCTCACGGATCTCCTGGTCCGTTTGAGGGGAGAATTGCGGGGTCTGCAACTGTTATCGACGACGTACCCATCGTTATCTCATCAGAAACGGACTTGTCTAAGGCCCTCACGCTAATCAGAGAATTCGGAGGCTTCTTTGGCAGTGTCCTCAACATCCTGAAATCCCAGTCTATGACTGTGGGAGACTGGAACCCATGACCCTAACCAGTCTGGAAGGAGTCCAAATTGTCATGAACTGGAACTTCTTGGGGAACACTTTCACGGATGACACGGAACAAACTTCGCGAGCTACTTGGGATGCAGTACACCACAACATCTGCGGAGCATTCGTCAAGAACTGGTGTCGCCCCCCGACCATTGGCCAAAGAGTGACCCTTGTCAAAACGCGAGCCCTGCCCCTAGCGTTATACTATGCGCGTATCTTTCCACGTCCGGGCGCACATTTTCAACTCCCAACCGGTCCCAGAACACCACCATCTGTCTATCTGTATATCTATCTAACTGTCTATGTGTCTAACTATCTGCATATCTGTCTATCGGTCTATCTATCCATCTAACTGTACGTGTGTCTATCTATCTGTCTATCTTTATCTATTCATCTGTCTATCTAACTATCTATCTAACTGTCTATCTATCTATCTATCTATCTGTCTATCTAGATAGATATCTATATATCTGTCTATATATCTATCTATATATCTATCTATATATCTATCTATCTGTCTATCTATCTATCCATCTATCTATCCATCTATCTATCCATCTATCTATCCATCTATCTATCTCTCTGTCTACTTGTACCTTCCATGTTTCTGAACAAAGCCCTCTGTACCCTAGAACTAACACTAAGTTCTATTCATGACGAGTTTAGAAAGGCAGGTCTAGATCCACCTGTCACAAGAACCGTAACACATGGCTCATCGCGACGTACCTCCTGTCAATATAGACCCAGCGAAGACAAGAGCCCCAGTTGATTTGGTTGTTATTTCTACATTAGTAAGCGAATACTTTTTTCCAGTTCCGCTTATAGTCAGAACTAATTCCTTGGTGACTGGTTGTTTGACACCCCACATACACTAGACGGGTCTTTAACAGAATTAATGTGGAAGTGTGTGTGAGAGTGTAGATACATAAGGGTTTTGTTATTTTTTGTAAAAAGCACCACGCTCTGCTAACTTTTTTTTTACAATATCATATATCGATATGATAATATACATACCAGCCAATATAACATTACGTATACTCTTAACTCTAACTGTCGTGCCAGTTGCGTACACAGTACACTCGAGTTTAATAAAAGCCCACGACTTGTTACATTTAGACAAGTGTTGTCTCTTAGAGTTAACTCAACCTGGGGGATCAGAGGCTTACCGTGTTACAAGCGCCGTAACTTATATCCTTTTATTGAAGCTCAATTAGCCCAGTATTCAAAAGGTAATATGCAAGGAAGCAGATGAAAATATGTAATTCTTGATGTTACATACGGATGTGATCCATCACGTTCTTGGCAAATCGTCAGAAATCCCGTTTATGTAACGTGTAATTGCATACATATGTGATGTGACCTATACGCTCAGACCACCGTATACTATATCTAAAGTGTCATAGATTATTGACTGACAACAGAGATATGAAAAATATTAATCATTTGTTAACTCAGCTGTGCAAATATTGCTTGAGTTGAACCGGGGTTTCTCAAACAAAGATGAGCCATAGCAGCACGTATTAGATAAGTAGTAATTTTCCAATAATAGAATCCCTGACTTTCAAGTAAATGCATTAAAGTGGAACAGTAAAGTAGTTAATGCAGTAATGCAAGTTGACTCCCGAGTCAAAGTTGGATTAGGTCAAAGGTTACGTCAAGCAGGGTGACGCAGGGGAAGCGCGCTGGGCCCATAACCCAGAGGTCCCGTGGATCAAGACCACGCCCTGCTATTTTGTACTGGTTGGCAGCAATCATCGAGACGTACTTAAGATGGGTTGCGATGAATAAAGCATTTATGAGCGACAGACAATTTTACGTACATTCCTAGTCATATTTAAAAGCTCTTACTTTGTAGGGCTTCCATGATTTTTTCTAAATGTTCCTAGCGATCAGCTGATCATATTCTCTCCATGCAAAAATGAAGACATTGCTCTCACTATACTGAAATTAAAATGAAAAGGTTGCTTCATTTTGATTTAGCTAACAAGTTTACGAAAGAGCAGAGTGAAGCAAAATATGTGTGAAACTTATTTCTGTATGAAACGTATATGGTCTTATGGATGGGTCACGTGACTGACGTTGTAATGCAGAATGAACCCTGTACCAGTAGTTGTAGCAAGGCGAATAAACGACACAGAGAAAGGGTCTCGTGTCTCCTAATGCCATTATCTTTATGAATACCTTATCTCCGTTTAAGCAGATACTTCCCAGCCGTGAGTACACAAGCTCTTTCTCGGTAAGGAAACTATGCAATTTGAAAACTCGGATCCTCAAACAGTATTAGGGTTAAACTTGAATTCTTGAAGTAAAAAGCTAGTAATACTAGTAAGTAGTAATTTTCTTAAATAGAATCCCTCGCTGTGCTGCAAAGAAAGGGCACCAACCCGTTCTAGGACTGACGTCGGCGACTACGGGATTGCATCCTAGCCGAGTTTGTGATAAGCTTAACAGTAGTGCAAGTTGACTCCTGCGTCAAAGTTGAATCAGGTCAAGGGATACGTCAAGCAGAGTGGCGCAGAGGAAGCGCGCTGGGCCCATAACCCAGAGGTCCGTGGATCAAGACCACGCTCTGCTATTTTGTATACTAGTTGCCATAGTTTCCATCGAGACCTCATAGGTAGTTATCACAGTACTGAATGAAAGAAGGGTTGCGATGAATTAACCAGGGTTGTTCGATATATCGATTTCTATCGAAATTTCAGTATATCGATGCTTTTTGATGTCGATATATCGTATCGATACGAAATTTGGTTATCGATAAGGGTATCGATATTGGTATTGGGAAATCTTAACAATATCCGGTATCGTTAATATCGATATCCGTTTTCTCCAATATCGAACGCCCAATGATTGTTCGCACCTCAGCGAAGAGGCAAGATGAAAGTGGCGCTCTCTCTAGGTCTTAACATTAACGGGGTGAAATGTGAAATAGTTCTTTTATAACCCAGTAATGGCGCTTTCATTCACAACAGAAGCAACATAAACAGTGGGTTACCCTGATGAAACTCTGTAGACCTTTTCATCTTGACAAACGGGCACCTGGTTTCGTAGGGGACCCTTGGATGAAGTGCCACCCCGTGGATCACAAGACACATGAAGGGTGCAAATAATAATGACGGAAGCTATGCTCTTGTTTGGAACTGTTTTTCCATCCGATACTATTTCAATCAGTTGGACTTAAAACTGCAACAAGTTTGCTTCCCTTAGCAAGATGTTTGTTTTTTGTGATTTGGCCTGCGCCGTGATAGAAAAGAAAAAGTTTAACGTTGTCTTTCTGATACATAAAAAGTAGCCAAAGTTTCATAGGTGTCAAAAAGTCCCCCAAAAAGATTCGCGCCTGCGGCGGCCATCTTGTTTCCAACATTTCTAGTATTGTTATCTTCGGTAATAGCTTCAAAATGATTTCAGAAACTTGCACAGAACTTGTCGATCCTCACTTGCATTACTTAACATGTGCAATAAAAAGAAGGGAGGGTTTTGCCCTTCTGTCCCCAAGGTATAATTTCCTCAAAAAAGTCTGTATCTTTTCGCATATGACTATGCAGCTGCTTACCTCAACCGTCCTGACAGAGCGTAAGGTTCAAGCGCTGCGTTAAATGGGACTTGTTGGCTAACACTCAGTTTTACAAGAAATTTTGCCCTTATTCACTGATGAATAAAACACCCTGAGTTATCTACTTTGTGGTATACCAATGTAAGTTATTAGCCTTTAAATTTAAAGTACTGTAATATTTATATTATCGATATCTGCTACCTTATCGATATATCGTACCGATAAGGATTGTACAATATCGTTAAGGAAACGATATCGATATTTGATTTTCTTATCGATATATTGCATCGCTTATATTGATAGCAAGAAATTGTGATATCGAACAACCCTGATTATAGCATCGATGAAGAACAGCAATTTAGCACATAATGTAATTCTGTGCCCGTCATATTTAAAAGAACTATGGGTCTTGGGCGAGGTGTTTTTAATGTCCCTAGCAATCAGCTGACTCAAATTCTTTCCATACAAAAATGAGGTCACTTCCGTCGTAATTGCTCTCGCTAAAAATGAACTTAGAATGAAAAGGTTGCGTTTTTTCGCTTAGCTACAAGGTTATGAAAAAATAAGCTCAGCATCTCTCCTAGTACATTTATCTTTACGAGTACCTCATCTTCCGTTTAAATTTATACCTCTCAGACATGATTTACACAAGCCGTTCCTCTATAGTGAAGATGTACGTAGCTTTTAAACTCATCTCTTCAAATACTATTTGGGTTAAACGTAAATTTTTCAAGTAAAAAAATCAGTAACAGCAATAGTAGCAGTAGTAATTCCTGCGCTGTGCTGTAAAGAAAGAGCATAAACCCGTTCTAGGACTTGCGTCGCGGACTACAGGGTTGCATCCTAACCGAGTCTGTGATCAGCTTAACGGTAGTGCAAGTGGACTCCTGCGTCAAAGTTGAATCAGGTCAAAGGTTACGTCAAGCAGAGTGGC